>LPNX010081214.1:66126-94484 GCA_001517045.1 Pseudotsuga menziesii | reverse complement strand
ATATTGTTAGTAATGAACATTACATCTGCCCTATACATGGTTGTAAAACCATGTGCAAGGCCCTCCTAAAACCATGGGTTGTTTAGCAGGGCTTGCACATGGTCTTAAAACCATTTGCAAGGCCCTCTTAAACCATGTACAATAAAACCATGGGTTGTTTAGGAGGCCTTGCACATGGTTTTAAAACCATTCGAAAGACTCTCCTAAACCATGTACAATAAAACCATGGATTTTTTAGGAGGCCTTCCACATGGTTTTAAAACCATGTGCAAGGCCAACATTTTTTTGCAGATAATTAAATTTATTATTTTGTAGGTAGTAACATTACAACATCTCTCCCATATTAAGTTATTTTTGTGATCGACATTTTTTTTGGCGGATAATTAAATTTTTGATTTTTTATTGTTTTGTTAGTTATGAACATTACAACATCTCCCCGATATTATGCCGACATTTCTTTTGGAGGATAATTAAAATTTTTATTTTTATTATTTTGTTAGTAATATGGACAAACATTACAAGATCTCCCTTATGGACAAATGTTACAATATCTCCCTCATACTAGGCTGTAGAGCGCCTCTCAGCGCAATCACTAATGTAATTTTAATCTTGTAAGTGCAAGATGTAATTGTACTCTTGTAAGTGCAGTGTGGACCAGTAATTGTCTTTTTGTATCGTACTTTGAGCACTTGAAAACTGTTATTATTTTATATAATGTAACAGAATTGTGTGTTTTTTTCTTTGAGGATAAAAATATAGATACACACACACGCACATATAAAAGAGAGATTTGGTGTGTACACATAACATAAACTTGCTATATTATAGAGAAATAAAATAAATTATACTAAATTTACATATAATAGAAATTTTATAGATATGCTATTTACATAAATATATTATTATAATGCAAATATAAATATCTTAATAATAATCAATATTGTATTTTTATATATCCATATCTCCATAGGTTATGACTTCTACATTCTTGAGCAAGGCTACAACTAGTTGAGTTTTTGACAAATTGGTTAGGAGCAGGATTTTCTATGTATCAGGCTTACTTTCCTCCTCTTTTTGAACTATTTTTTGAATACCTTTGGGTGATTTGTAACTTTACTTTTCTAAAAGAAAATTTCTTCTTTCGTGTTCCTGTTAAAAAAAAAGAAAGGCTACAACTAGTAGTGGTAAATCCATCTTAAATTATCAAAATGTATACACATAAATAGATTTGATCCCTCTTAAATCTTAATAGATCCAAAGTCAAGATGTATCTGTGTTTGCAATTTTTTTTTCCATAGAAAAAAAAGCTAAAACTATGTTCGCAAATTATATAGAATGATGCATATAAATATTTAATAACATTAATATAATCATGATTATAATTATGATGATCATAATGATTATCTTCCACTGAAGATTTACTTTGATTTATTACCATTTTAAAATTTTAAATATGGAAAGAAATTAATTTATTTCAACATATTAATACTATGATACAAATAAGTCGAAGAAAAACTTTGCTATTTTTCTTTTATTTTCATTCATCAATGTTATAATATTATATAATGATTCATAATCTTAACAACATAATATTTTTATAATTAAAACAAATCTTTTCTTTAAAAAAAATAAATTAATCAATATGATATAATATTTTATAACTTAATAATGTTCATATAAACCATATTAAATTTTATTAATCAATATGATATAATAATTTATAACTTAATAATGTTCATATAAACCATATAAAAGAAAATGCTTACCCCATATAAGGTCGATACCCTTTGTCGTCGTGCCCTTATTGGTAGACAGGAGTATTGCTCCTTAACGAAGGAAGAATGGGTCGAATGGGCAACCATTCATTGGAAACTTGTTATACACTATGTGCCCACTGTCAGTCTTTTAGCTAATAATTGGTTGGTTTTTGTATTTATTGAAGAGTCTGATGCCACCTGCATCTTAGGAGCTTTGTGGACTATCCAGAAGGGTTCTCTTGTCTTGAACCCCTGGCATTCTGGATTCGATCCGCTTACAAAAAGAGTCACTATTCGAAATTTGTGGGTTCTCCTTCCTGCATTACCGTTCCCTTTGTGGATTAAGGATATTCTCACAGGCTTGGAAAACTCAATGGGGCGCTTTGTTTCCCTCAAAAAAGACTTTCACTTGCTATTCGATAAGCGAACATCAAAGGTCCTGGTTAAGCTTGATATTTGTAATGGTTTACTACCTGAGATCGAGATTGTTTGCGGTGATCATGTTATTACACAAAGGCTTGATTACTTGAACATGCCCTTCAGGTGTAATTACTGCCATGAGTCTTGGCATCTGCGCAATTCATGTGCTCTTCTCCTCAAGGGTCGTTCGGTTAAGAGGGGCTTTGTGCCTAGTCCTGTTTCGGTCTCTCCCTCACCTGATGATAGTCTACCCCCTTTGGAACCCTTAGCTTGCTCTCTTGAAGATATTTATGTTTCCTCCTCACCAACACCTTATGAAGGACTATCCAAAGGTGAGCTCATGCATATTGAAGACATTGAAGTATGTGCTCGTTACTCCCTCCCTGTGACTTCTGTTGTGCCTCTGGAGCATTCTGTCTTGGAGCCCCACTCTTCTTCAGATGACCTACCAGAGGAAGGGCCTCCCCGCTTTACCCTGGAACATTATCCCTCACTCCCAACTCCCTCTGCTTCCCATACCTCTCTCTCACCTGGAACTTCTGGTTCACCTGTGAACACCTTACCCTCCAGTGCCAGAGAAGAGCCTGCATTCATGGATCCCTCCCTCCTAAAATCCCTCTCGATCTTCTCAGACAAGTTCCCTATCTCTCCCTCTATGCTCCCTCTGGACTCCATCCGCTTCAAAAATGTAACCATTCGTAAGGCAAAGAAGCCTTCCTCTGTGGACTCGGACAGCTTGGGAAACTATACACCTATCTCTTTGAGGTTAAAGAATGCAACTAGACAGTCTCATACTTCTTCATCCACATCATAGGTACTTAGATCAAGCACACCTGAAGGGCTAGGTTCCCCATGAAAATTTTGTCCATGAATATTCAGGGTTTTGGAGGGATTTCCAAACAAAAATCCCTAGGCTCTCTGTTCTCTGATCTAAATCTGGACATGATTTTACTTCAAGAAAATATGTGTATTTATTCTCAGTCACTCCTTCTATTTTCAAAATTAAAACCTAGGTGGGATTTCTATGCTCTTGATGCCACAAGACTTTCTGGTGGAACCCTCTCCTAGTTCGTTGCAAGGCCTTTTCCTCAATTGCTAGCATTGTGCCCAGGGCTAGTATTAGGGGGGTTTCTAAAACCCTGACCATTATAAATTGCTATGGGCCTTATGCCTAGAGAATTGTTTTTTGGGATAACATTTTGGGAGGTGGATTGTTGCCCTTACCCAATTTACTACTGGCTGGTGATCTTAATTTCACTATCTCCTCGTCTGAAGTTTGGGGTACTCATGCAAGGTTTGACGCCTTGGCTTCTTACTTCACCCAGCTTATTACCAATAACAATTTGGTTGATCTCTCAATGAACTATCCTAGCCTTACCTGGAGGAATGGTCGGCAGCGGGATGCAGGCATTAGCAAAAGACTTGATCGGTTCCTATTATCTGACTATATCCTTCCCAGCCTAGCCTGCTATAGATCTTGGGCTACTCCTTCAGATGTTTCTGATCATTACCCTATCTGCCTTGAATGGGGCCCGAGACTTACCGCCCAGTGTTATTCTTTCAAATTTAATAGAGGTTGGCTCTTGAAAGATGACTTCTATCCTCTAGTTAATATATCTTGGATGGCTCCTTTGACCTCGGGTCCTCTTACTCATTTGGACTCTTTCTCTCTTAAATTAGGCAGACTCAAGAGTACAATGAAAAGCTGGGAAAGGAAGAAAAAAGGTGAAAGGAAATAATTGATTTTAGAGATCTCTAACATTTTATAGAAGGACTCTGGTCTACTGTCTGCAGAAAATTCAGAGAGGCTTAAAACTCTACAAGAGAGGAAAGGTAATAATTGGGCTCATGAGATTACTACGCTGAGACTAAAGAGCAGAGTGCTCTGGATAAACAAAGAGGATGAAAATACTAAGTTTTTTCACTCCTATGCATCTGCTAGAAGAAATTCTAATGCTATCTGGTCCCTGAATGATAAGTATGGTAACGTGGTCTCAGAGGATGCCCCTCTAAAACAGCTAAGGAAACAACATTTCAGTGATCTATTTCAGGATGATGGATCTACAAATATTTATGATCAACTGAAGGTGATTAGGCTATTCCCCACTCTGACTGAGAAAGATGATGTAGACCGATTCCCAGAGCCTATAACTATTCAAGAAGTGGAAGTTGTTCTTAAGGGCTTCAAGAAAGACAAAATCCCTGGCCCAGATGGATGGCCAATTGAATTCTTCTTGGATTTTTTTGATCTCAATGGGGAGGAACTAGCCTTGGTTGTTGAACAAGCTAGAACTTGAGGGAAAGTTCCTAGCTCACTAAATTCAACCTTCTTGACTCTGATTCCTAAGTGTGAAAATCCTTCTACCTTTACTGATTTTCTCCCTATATCGTTATGCAACCTTGCTTACAAGGTCAGATCCAAGATTGCAACACTTCGACTGAAGCCTTTACTGAATAGAACTATATCGGCTCAACAATTTGGGTTTTTGAAAGATAGGCAAATTACTGAACCTGTTGGCATAACCTAGGAAATTTTGCACTCTATTAAAACCAAGAATTCAAATGTCATGGTTTTAAAACTTGACTTAGTCAAAGCCTTCGATAGGGTTAATTGAACTTTCCTGAGACTTTTGCTTCTCCAGATTGGTCTACCTCTGATTGGTGTGAATTGGATTATGGGATGTGTTACTAATGTTTTTTTGCAGTCTTAGTCAACGGAACACCATCTGATTTTTTCCCTGCCACAAGAGGAATTTTCCAAGGTTGTCCCTTATCCCCCTTACTATTCATCCTGATTATCGAAAGTCTCATTAGGATTATTTTGGATGCTTAGAAAAAACGTCTTATCAAAGCATTTCAGTACTCTCATGATCTGTCCATTACTCACTTGTTATTTGTTGATGATGTCTTTTTATTTGGTATTGCTACTGTCAGTGAATGGAAAGCATTTAAATATGCTCTTGACCTTTTTTGCTCAGCTACCGGTATGGTTGTCAACATAGAAAAGTCTTCCTTTCTTTATCAGGATGTTGATGAAGGTATTCAAAGCCAAATTGCTAAGCTTCTTCCCTACAGTATGGCACCTATCCAAACTGGTTTCAAGTACTTGGGATATCCCCTTAAACCCTTGGGGTATCGATCTTCAGACTGGAGATGGATGGTGGAAATGTTTGAAAATAAGATTAAAAACTGGTCTTACTGGCTACTATCTCTGGGAGGCATAGTGGTTCTTATTAAATCAGTTCTCACGGGCCTTGCTGTGTATTGGTTTGCCCCGACCAGATGTCCTAAATCTATTCTGAATTTGTTGAGGAAAGCTATCTTTTCTTTCCTATGGGGGAGCACTGATGGGCATCAGAAATATCATCTGGCTAGTTGGGAAGTGATTTCATCCCCTATTGAATGCGATGGCTCGGATTTAAAAAAACTTGGAATGGTTTGGGATCTCGCTTAGGATGAAGAATATGTGGCTACTACTTAAGGGGAATGGCATTTGGAGCCGTATTATAACATTTAAGTACATTAAAAACAAACCTTTGGAGGACTAGATCAGATCCTGGAAGTTCATTATCAATGGAACTTCATACTTTTGGAATGGTTTTATAAGGATATTGTCATGGATTACTTGTCATCTTGGCTAGAAGGTTGGAAATGGGTTGAAAATCCGCCAGGGAGTTGATCCGATTGCTGGTCTTGACTCTTCATATCATTTACCAGAGGACCTTCGGGAATATCTGACTGACTACGGGATTTCAAACCTGGCTCAGGCACAAAACTTAGAAGGTCATACTAATGGTTTAAATTGTTGGTATTTGGCGACAGACCTCAGCTTGGGAGGTGTTTGGGCCGACTAATGGTCGTTCTTTGTCAATGGCCTATGACATGGTGGCATAAAGATTGGGAATAATGAGGATTCCTTACTCTGGATGTTTGATAAAAATTCTGGAATGGTCTCAGCCAAACAATCTTACGAGCTCATAGTGTCTGAGCATCTGCCTCTCATAAAATATGGGTTTCTCCCGAAGGTTTGGGGATTCAATATACCTCAGAAATTGAAGTACTTTATTTGGATGGCTGTTAATAGGAAAATAAATATTTGGGATAATCTGCACAATAGGGGTTGGGTCGGCCCTAACAGATGTTGTCTCTGCAAAATTGAAGCTGAAACTGTTGACCACATCTTTCTTGGCTGCTCCTTTGTCAAAAAGGCCATTCATAGCTTGGGAAGTATGTTTGATGTCCATTCACATTGGTTTGACTCATCTCTTTTACGAAACCTGTCCACCTAGGTTTCAAAGGGTGGGAAGCTTCTATATCTGCCCTTCTTTTTTATCTGGAATCTTTGGAAGTTCAAAATAGCTATATTTTTTAAGATAAGGAACCTATTATCTCCAGACTCTATCATATGATCATGTCAGATGTTGCTTCACATCAGGTGCCTCAAGCAAACAGGTCCAAAGTTAGGCTCATTGGTGTTCCTCCACACAAAAAAAATTCCTATGGTGTTTTTTTTATGGAGTTGCGGCAGATTCTATTGGAGGAGCAGGTATTTGTATTTGGTTAAATGAGCAACATTCTCTCTCTATTAAATTAGGCTGCGGGCGTAGCACTAATACTAGAGCCGAGATATTGGCGTTATGGGCATCATTATACATGGCCAAAGATATTGGGTTTCCATACCTACATATCTTTGGCAATTCCTTTGTGATTATAAACTGGGCAAGGAATGAATCCACACTTGTTATGGTGAACTTAGAGGCCTGGTGCATAAACATCAGGAAACTCGTATCTTTGTTCACCTTTGTGGATTTCAGTCATGTCTTTAGGGAACATAATAAGAGGGCATACACACTGTCCAAGGAAGGGCTTATTATGCCTGCAGGCCATCTTTCCCTCACTGAAACATGTGAGGAGGAAGTTTTTCGGGAGGTTTCACTCCAGCTTTTTTAAGAGCACTGCTCTGGTTCTTAGACTCGTCTTTTGACTCTTTATTTGTGAAAGTTTTGGTTAAGCTGATTAGTTATGTCTCTGGCTTTTGAGTGATTCAAGCCCTGACTTGGATATTGTTTCTGGATTCTTATTATTTTCTGTAAGGACATACTTGACTGAGCGGCCTACTGTGCATTTTATTAGAGGACCCCTATTTTGTATTTGATTCCCTGGCTCTAGTAGTTAGGCTATGTGGGAGACATAGCCTTCTTGATGTACTGCTGGTTGGTACAGGCTCCATATGTTTTGGACGGTTGTATTTTTGATGATGTACCCAATTCCTTTGATTCAATAGAATAGCAAAGAATGCTTTTTTCATCTGAAAAATAAATAAATAAATTTATAATAAAGAAAACTTTCAAGCAAAACTTAGGACTATAATTGATAATGAGATTCAATTGATAAGTATTGTAAAGGATGAAAAAAACACTTGAAAGAACAAGGATCCAAAGCTTTTCCTAAAAGGAAGAAACTTTTAACGCCGTGGACATGAGGCTTTAAATGGATGTTGAATTGAAATGAAATTTTGCAAATGCTTCAATGAAGGTTGGAAGTTTATTAGAAAATGCCATGTTCCCATGTGTTAATGATTTCTCCAAATTTCTGCTTCTTTAAAATTTCCAAAGTTGAATACTGAAATTTATGAAGACTAGGTATTTTTCTTAGTAAACTATAATTCCAAACAACTCAAACTAGAGCATATTGTTGATGTCTTAACCAATTTTTAATTAAATGAGTTGAGTTATTTGTTATGTCTCAATAATATGTAAAAATCATTATATTTTATATAATGACAAGGATGAAGATATGTCTTTGAGTATAAATCAATAATTTTGAAAGTTAGAGTAATTATTCATCGTTATTCTCATCGTCATTGTTCGTTATCAATTTATATATATATATATTTATTGAAATTTTCATAAATAAATAAAATGTTTTATTTATTACTTTAATATATAATTAATTAAAATTTGAAAAAAAATTATAAATATTATTTTAATAAATATAAAACTTAATAAACTTGATTATGACTTTAAAAATTATTTTATTATTATTATTATGTAAAAGTTAATATAAGTTATTTAGTGATAAGGAAAAAGATACGTCACATACAAATAAACAACGTAAAGTCAAAGCAATAAAATATTATGTTAATTTGTCATAATTGAATGGTCAAAACAATTCAATACTATGTTAATTTGTCATAATTGAATAGTGAAAACAATTAAATATTATATTAATTTCTTTCTTTTCAGGAAGAAAAACCCTGTCCTTGTTATTCTTATTAGGAATCAAAGGGCATTAATAGCACCCACCTTAGAAGGGTTACATCACAAGAGAATACAACTAATCAGGAGAAAATCACATCCAGTCGCAGTCGGGGGGGAAGGCATGCAATAGAGTGTAGATTCCCATCAGTAATCTGTCTCATCATGAGGGGGATCGATCTCAACCAAGCCCATCTACCGTGAACCAAAGGGATCAGATCTGCGATCTAAAAGATGCCACTAAGTGAGTAACAGAGCAAGTATCCAATAGAGGAGTAATCTCCCCGAAACATGGCTCAAAAGAGCTTAAAGGTGTCATGTGTGACCAAATGGTCATCTATAAATTCATAAAAACAGCCAAATCCTGGAGAAAGAGTGAGAGTTGTTTTAGAAAAACGGTCTGCAATCCAATTGTGTTCACGGTAGATGTGGCTGAATGAGAGATCCTGAAAGCTTGAAATAAGCTTTTGAGATTCCCTACACCAGTGATGAAGTTCTGGCGGGGAGAGAGCAGTAGATCCCTTAGCCCAATTGATGATGACTTGTGAGTCACCGAATATGTGGGTTAAGGGGATCCCCATCATCTGGGAAGAGTGCAGAAGGGCCCACAGGCCTAGTAATTCTGCCTTTGTATTGGAGCCATATCCAACCCCCAGCTCAAAATCCAAATGGTGAGTCTCATTTATGTACACGCTGTATCCAATACCTGTTGCTGAAGATGTGGAAGCACCATCAAAGAAACCACATGGGGAAGTCATGCAGGGTGGTGGCCCAATCTGTCTAGCTTTTTTGTGGCTGTCCTTTATAACAGGCCGAGAGGAATTCACCTGATCAGTATGTAAAATCTGTTGAAAAATGCCAAGGACAGTCACCTTTTTTCCATAAAAAATAGCATGATTTCGAGCTTTCCAAATAGTCCATATCATATGGTGAGGGATATAGAAAAGAGCAGAGTATCGTGGGTGGGTGGAAGCCCAATATTCCATAAAAATAGTAATGGAATCAACACCAGGAGGGATAGACAGCTGGAATTGATCACAAATAAGTCCCAGAATACTTTTCCATACCCTACAGCGAGAGAAAAGATGTATGACTTTCTCTTCGTTTGTGAAACACAATGAACAAATACCTGGGCCAGACTTGCCCCTTTTTTGTAAATTGTCCCAGGTGAGTACCTTATTCCTTAATACCAGCCAAGAAAAGCAACCAATTTTGCGCGGAAGAGTTCCTGACCATAAATTTTTGTACAGTCGGTTGCCCATAGCTGGATAGAAGGATTTCACAATGCAGTCATATACTTTTTCAGCGGAGATGGTACCATCTTTTTTGTTATAATCCCATATCAGAGAATCAGATTGAAATGAAAGACGAATACCATTTAGATCCAGATTTCTAATATACGAGTTCCATACTTCTTTCCATTCACCATCCAAATATAACTCTTCAGTCGAATACCAATAGTGTTGGGAATCCGATAAGGTATTGCGAGCTTGGGCAAGAGTTTTAATGCCCAGATCTTCTAGATAAGATCTCAGCCCTTCAGGAAAGAGGTGAGAGGAGGGGATACCAATCACTGGATCACTACCAATCCAGATATCAATGCCATTCCCTACCTGCCATGCAAGTTGGCACCCCAGCCAGGGAATAGTCTGTATGAACCCCCTCTAAATAGCAGAAACACCACGAGTGTTAATGATTTCTCCAAATTTCTGCTTCTTTAAAATTTCGAAAGTTGAATACTGAAATTTATGAAGACTGGGTATTTTTCTTAGTAAACTATAATTCCAAGCAACTCAAACTAGAGCATATTGTTGATGTCTTAACCAATTTTAAATTAAATGAGTTGAGTTATTTGTTATGTCTCAATAATATGTAAAAATCATTATATTTTATATAATGATAAGGATGAAGATATGTCTTTGAGTATAAGTCAATAATTTTGAAAGTTAGAGTAATTATTCATCGTTATTCTCATCGTCATTGTTCGTTATCAATTTATATATATGTTTATTGAAATTTTCATAAATAAATAAAATGTTTTATTTATTAATTTAATATATAATTAATTAAAATTTTAAAAAAAATTATAAATATTATTTTAATAAATATAAAACTTAATAAACTTGATTATGACTTTAAAAATTATTATTATTATGTAAAAGTTAATATAAGTTAGTTGGTGATAAGGAAAAAGATACGTCACATACAAATAAACAACAGTAAAGTCAAAGCAATAAAATATTATGTTAATGTGTCATAATTGAATAGTCAAAACAATTCAATACTATGTTAATTTGTCATAATTGAATAGGAAAACAATTAAATATTATATTAATTTCTTATAATTAAGATCATGTCTTGCTGATTATTTATTTATTCTCTTTTAACAAAATAATGTTTAATGAAATAATATATTTTAACATGATGAGTACTTAAACCTAAATATTTGGGTCAATACTCAAACATAAATATTTGGATTAATAGTATATCTTTTGTGAAGATTAACTATGTAAATAAGCTATTTTTATGGTAAATATTTGGATTAATAGTATATCTTTTGTGAAGATTAACTATGTAAATAAGCTATTTTTAATGGTAAACCTTTTCGAGTATGTTTTAATATTTAATTATTTTTTTTAATTTTAACATTACAAATAGAGAAATTTACAACTACATTTATTTGTTTTAATATTGATTTCTAATTTTTTATTTTTAAACTATGCAATCACATACCCAAGATTAAATATTCAATTTTTAATCATGTGTAGAGTATGATTATATAATACAAACTTTGCTCACTCAAGGTCATATTCTAGCCCCATTTCTTTGACATATTGCAAAAGGGGCAACCTTCTTATGAATTCCTTAGTCGTGGATCTTTTACAATGGAACACTATGATTTTCTTAGTTTTTTTCTTCTTACTATAACCATCATGTTGATTAATTTGTGGTTAACCATCTTGTTGCTTAATCTGTGGTTGGTTGGAGAAACTAAAATGAACAGCATTCACTTACACTTATTTTCGATCCCTTTCTCCCTTGCAATGCCTTCCATATATAGATTGATGGAGGAAGATGAGAGGATGGATCTTTACCCCTAGAATTTAGTGAACTCTGAGTCATGTACGAGTTCCCAAGCTCATGCTGCGAAGGATCCACCTCAAGTCATGTTCCCTGTTACCTGATGAATCACTCACTATTGGTGGCCTCTCCTAGTCCCCCATATGGATTAGGCAAAGAGGAGGCACCGGCAGAGGCACATGCTAAGATAGAGCCCACAACATCAGTGTAGATAAAATATCCACTTAGACCTCCGCTCAGTGCCAAATTCTTATGTTTATTCAGATTAACAACATAAATCATAGTGTATTGTTTGAATTGGGTAATGAAGTTGGTTTTTTTTCAAGATATTAATTACTTAATTCGTGTTTCCTCTTTTTTCCCTTGGGAGGATATTTGGGTGCAGATTACTTAATCATGTTTGTATTAATAAGACTATCATTTATGGCATTGTGATAGGTTTTTTTTAATTGTAGGTTTAGGTTTAATGTCTTTTATTTTTATTAGGCTTTGTCATTAATTTATGTCATTTATTGGATTTGTTAGTTTTCCTTTTTCTTGGTTAGAAAAGTTTTGCCTTTGGGTAAGATTTATGTAGATGTCTTGTAAGGTTATGTATTCTTAATCAATTTCCAAGTCTGTCATAACCTATTGCATTATATAATAATTTTATAAGGTCATATTTTACTTACGTCAATCTCTCCACATATTTTAGTAAAGATAAAAATTCACTTAATGCTATGACTTGGTACAACCTTAAGAAATTTTCCCAAGGAATTTCTAATTTCTTCTACGTCTATATCCCATAACTCGACGAAGAGATTATGTAATTTCACCCAAATTTGGGTTGTTAATATGGTCGATGAAATCCAAAAACCATTGTTTGAATAACAAGTCATCTCTTCCCAAAACAATGATCCATCTTGCATGACCTTCATAGTAATCTAGATTAGAGAAAAAGTTGATAAATAAACCTTATGACAAAAAAATTACAACATATGTTGGTCTAGTTGTATTTAGTTCAATTGATAAGCATTCAAAAAAGATGGAAAAAACACTTGAATATATATATATATTCAAGTGTTTTTTCCATCTTTTTTGAATGCTTATCAATTGAACGATATATATTCAAGTGTTTTTTCCATCTTTTTTGAATGCTTATCAATTGAACTAAATACAACTAGACCAACATATGTTGTAATTTTTTTGTCATAAGGTTATATCCAAGCATGCATTTTATAGTTATTAATGTTATTTAACCTTGTCAACCCATTTGAAGGGGGGTATTTTCAAGGCCTTTGAGGATGAGATTATTTTTCTCCTATGAACCCCTTAATTGAGATGTAGCTCCATCAACATGGTCAGTTTATTTTTAATTTAATAGTCAACGAGGGAAAAAACATTTCTTAGTTGTTAATTTATGAAGATCAACCTCTTATACTTAGAAGGGATCCCTTCCTTATCCTAGATCTTAGCCTTCATATTAACAACGGTGCCTAAGTTGTCCATCTAAAAGGCAATATTGTTCCTAAACAAATCACAAATATCGGCATGGCTCCTCTTATATGCATTTTGTCAAACAATTTGTTGGCATATGTTAATCCCCAACACTTTACAAATAATCAACATATTCTAGCCAACAACACTTTGCCAATAATGAGCATTCTCTAGCCACTATCACTAATGAATCTTCAGATTTAAAAACATGTGAAACCAATTGTTATTAAAAACATTGATAACAAAACTACTATTGTTTTGAAATCGGGGAAGGTAATTTAAACACTAAAGTTTGAGTGACATATTCTCATATATTCCTCTTTATAATACATAGTGTTTACACTTACAACAAATAATAATTATTTATTAATAACTTTAAAGTATTTATAAAACAAGGAGTGGCATGTGTAGTGGGGGGGCACTCTTGATCCTATAGGAACTCTTGAAATAAGTTGCAATTGGGGTCTTGGAATAGCCACCAACAATCAAGTAAAAGCTTAAGGTCTCCTTCAAGGATTCCAAAGCATTGTCTCTCGTAGGGTAAGCTCTCTTATGGTCAAGGGGATTTGGACATCATAACGAAGCTCATGAACCAACAACATATATCATTGGAAAACTCTCCAGCTCGATTAATTTCTATGATCAAAGTCAAATCCTATTGATTTAAAAGCATTGAACTTTATCACACTCTAAGAGAACTAAAATCCCAAGCATATGTTCTTGACAATCAAGCAACACAATTAGCAAAAGGTTATTTGGGAAAAAATGGGGAGGTTTCACTTCTCCCAATCCCATAAGTTTTATTAATGGAATCCATAATTCTCAATCCATGCACAATAATGGCCACATTGCAAGGAATTCAAGGTCGGGGGTCATAGTAATTTTAAGTCATTAAAGAAGGAGGATAAGTATAGATCAACATCATGCATTCCATTCCATACCATGTCACGTTAATTTGAGGTCAAGTGTGACAACAGGTTGATCGTAAGTGGGATAATGGGGCTCCAAGACCTTGCACAACCCCATTATCCTCATTTTCATTTGGTTTGGACACATAATTCTTCTAGGAACATGATTGTTTGACAAAAGCTCTCATATGGGTTGGCCTCTCCTTAGCTCATCCAATTGTTTATTGTTCAAGAGGTATGGTTTTTTATCAATTATGAGGTTTAAATTCATTTGGAAAGGGCCATTAACCAGTAATGTAAAATGGCCCACTTGGATATTTGAGTGTCATGGTTATTGGTTATGCTTCATTCTAGCTTATTATAATATAAAATATCAGTTGATTGAATGCCTTCCCCTATCATGCCAAGTGAACTTTGCTAACTAGCAAAACTTGGAATTTGTTTAGTGCTCTTTGTCTTTTCCTTTATTTGGTTAGAATTAGGAAGTGGAGGTAGGCTTAAGTTAGTATGTTTCATTCTAGCACTATTTAAAGAAGATTCGGTAGTACAATCAATTAGTGAAGCTTTCAGGTGGTCCAATTGGCTACCTATGTGTCTTGGTAGTTAGTTATACTTTGTTCCCAAGGATTAGTTGAAGGAACCCTTGTCTCGTTAGGCCAACTCTGTTTGGGTGAAAGTATTTGGAATTGATTGACATTGAGAAGTTTTCAATTTCTTTGTGTTTCTCCTTATTTGGTTATCTATAGGAAGTTGGGGCTAGTTTATCTCACTCGGCCTCAATTCATCTTTTCTATTTGACTTCACTGAGTAACTGTGGGAACTCCAAAGATCAATGGCTTGCACAGGATGCCTTAGGAAATGTTAGCAACACATCTATGATATTCGAAGGATCCTTTGTCATCAAGAAGAGTTTGTCGATGAAAATAGAACCCCAATTATCTCACTAACACATATAGTACATAGTCATGGACAACAATGCAACCCTTGAAATTTTAAGATAATGGACATCTTAATGTAGCAAAGGAGGTAAACATAAGAAATAGAGGCCAAGTTTGTGTCTTAGAACCACAATTGACATTATTCTCAAATGTTGTCAAACTACAACTCGAGATCATCCAATGTCTTTAGATTCAACTCCATGGGATACCAAAGAAGTAGATACATTGTATCAATTGTTTAAAGACATAAAGTTGGAGAATCTAGAATTGCAACAAGCAAATGAGCAAGAACATCATTTTAATTCTTATTGTAAAACTATACGTATATTATATGTATGTTATTTAATTTGTACTTTCAATGGTATCAACAAATCCTTAGTGAAGGATTTTATTTGACTTTTGGATACCTTTTGTATGATAGAAATGCTAGTGCTCAATCTCAAACTAACTCTTTATTTTGTAGCCTTTTAAATACAAAATATTTACCCTTGTTTTAAAAAGACAAAATTCTATATAAAATAATTAAAATGTAAAATTCATATTTCATATTTTTTTTTTTGTTTTTATTATAGACATACCAAAGAATTCACTATATCAACATCATTATATTTAAATAGAATATAAATGATTATTTTTTTAAGTAGGAAAAAATCTACAATATCCAAGGCTATCAATTTAACTTTTGTTGATGCCTTCTTTAAGACTTCGAATGAGCAATTATATCATCATGTGTAGACAAACACTAGCCACTAAAACCTGTAGGTGGTCCACAAGGGGATAAACTTCCACTCTACAAAATATTTGAGTCTTTAGTCATTAATTTGTTTTCTTACTCCAAAATTAAAAACATAAAAAATATACTATATATGAGGGGTGTGCACTGCATACATACATACATACATACATACATACATACATACATACATACATACATATATATATATATATATATATATATATATATATATATAGAGAGAGAGAGAGAGAGAGAGAGAGAGAGAATTTATATACACATAAGGTGTGTGCATCTCTATATAATTTTATATTTTTCCAAAAAAAAAAATCTTAATTTTATTAATATAACAAAATTACATTCAATACTTATTAAGCATTCTAAAAAAAAGTATGATAAGTAATTACATACCTCACTCACATATCATTACAAGGGCTTATTCAATTCAAAATAGTTAGAGTGGTGAGTAATTAAATACCTCACTCATATATCATTACAAGGGCTTCTTCAAAATAGTTAGAATTTGAGATCCACAAAATTCTCATCTAAAATTCATCATGTAATGTTCTTTTAGATTGCGTAATTTCTATTAAATAAAAATCAGTTGGAACTACCTTACTTCTTCTATAGTTCATTAATATATATCTTGATTTTTTTCACAATTGAAAGAAAAACTTTATATTAGTAAAGTTGTGTCATAATACAACAGGTTTTTACATGAAAAACAAAAGACAACTAGGAGTCTTCAGCACTTTTAGTCATTTAGTTCAGTAATGCCAAGTTCACCATCCAATACATACCACTAAAAAACCTGGAAAAACTATCTATCATAAGTACAAAATACATAGTAACAAAATAGCTTCAGGTCACATATCATAGTCCACAGAAAACTACAGCCGAGAGAGATAGAATGAATGTCATATAGACTCATTTGTCCTAAATTTGTAAGACATCCATCAGTGTGTTCTTCCCAAGCTTTCGTACCTCCCCTGAGGCCGATATCCTGCTTGGAGAGACCATCGGCTAACTTGTTAAATTTCCTGTAGATATGGAGAAAGGAAAGGTTGATGAAATAACCAAATAACCTCTTTACACGACCAAGTCAGTGATATAAATCCACATATTTAATGGAATGAGCCTTCATTTCCCAATGCACAGTGACCTTAGAGTCCCCCATCACAAGCAACCCTGTAATATGTTTCCTCCTGGCAAAAAGTAATAATCCCCATAACGCCAAGAGTTCAGCTTTTGTATTTGTACCCTGACCCGCATCCATACGAAGCAAGAACTGATGATTTATATCCATCCTCAAAACCATGCCAGCCCCACATTTTCCATCATTTTCTGCCCCATCGAAAAATCCCACCAACTCATTATCTGTGTAATGTGGATAACTAATGTGTCTGTACTTTGCCTTAACCAATAAGTTAGTTGAATACTTGATCTAAGAGGATATTGGTAGCCACCCGTCTTTTCCACTTGGAACCCCACCATTGCTTCTTTCAGTTTTTCAGTTTCCTTAATTGTAGCACAATTTACTATTTTTGGCAATTTTCGGGTCCTAAAATTCCGGAGTCGTTTTGAGGCCCTAAACGACATTTTTTCGGCATCAAATGTCTGACAAATATGAGTATGTTTCGAACTTGATAAGATTATGTTTTGGACACGATATTTTTTGTTTATGGATGTAGTCCTTATATTGTTCTTTATAATGATGTATCATGTGCGTCAAACGGAGGTAGTATGCCAAAGTTACGACCCTTGGAAATTGATGTATCAAGTTACCCAGCGAGGCCCATATTCTGGTGTTTCACCTCCTAGGGTTATGTTTTTGGATGTGTAGGGTTTCCATTGTTTCTCAATAATATATAGGCCTTCGAGTCTCATTGTAACACAGAGTTCATAGGCATGTAGCCGCCACATCTCTTCTTAGAGATATGCTACCAGCACTCTAGCTAGTTTATTTCCATTATGTATGTAAACAAGTTTCAGTTCTTTGATTAATGAAATGAAGTGTTATTTTTGATGCATCTTTGTTTTTATGGTTATTTGTGTATTATGTTGCGCTCCTGCATAAATCCGGAGCAATACTCAAATCTGGAACAAGCCTTAAGAAAAATACATCTAACATCCACTGGGACCTATTGAAAGATAAGGGAATTTCGTGCTCTCCAAACTTCCCACATGAGGACCAATGAATAGGAAAGAGATAAAGCAGAGTTCTTTACCCAAAGCTTCAGGTTGTCAACAACACCAATAGCGTCCCAATGCCAAGGACAGTTAATACAGTAGCAAAAAAACTGCTAGATCTTCTGAAAGAAAGGGAAATGTAACACCCCGGTTTTGACCCCGTTTGCATCAAATGTATATGGTGTATATATTGTAATTAATCATGGTGTGGAGCTAAAGGAAAAAGCCCCACCATCGATTTAACGTTTTATGTTCCGGCGATTAAAATCGTTGTCGATGGTATTTTGTGCTAGCCAGCACGTTATAATTTTGGAATCATATAAATATGCAATTTAATTAAAAACCATGACCAGCTATGTCTATGCAACAAATAATGAGATGGGGGCATGATTTCCTAAGGATAAGGAGGGGGGGAATATTTAACCTTTGGGGCCAATGGGAAAAATCCAAATGTCAATGGGAGAACCCATCAAACAGTCAACTACCTTTATTGTCTCATTCACCCAGTCATTTAATTCTTCCAAAAATTAGTTGAAGTAGTTATTGCATGGGGATGGGAAGAGTATGGGCGGGAAATTCAAATTTGGGGAAAACCCATTTTTGGGGAAAATCAATTTTGACTTTTGGGGAAGTAAACACCCAAAATGCATGCCCATTTTGCCATACATCCATGTTCTTCATTTTTTCCTCACGTACGAAAGCTTGGGATTTGTTTTACCTCCACGATTTTGCTTGTGATATGTTCTCCTTCACGATTTGGGCTCATGGACGTTTTCCTCATCATCATTCACCCACGATTGGGGCTCTCTCAAGCGGTTGGGAATTTTATGTGTGTGAAATTCATTTTTGGGTTGTTGTGTGTGTGTTTTTCCCTCACGTGGGCAGTCATTTCTTCATTCTCCTGGGTTGTGGATTCGTTTTTTTATAATGATATGTGGTTGGATTTCTTCCCCCAACGTTTTTGTTACATTTTCCCCACTAATTTCCAAGCTAAAAATCGTTTTTGAATTGCCCGGTGATTTGGAGGAGAGACCACATTCTCTTGGGCGTGGTTGAGTTCGTTTTTGGCCATGTTAGGGCCAAAATGTCCCTAGGAAATCAAATTTGTTGTTAGGGGTTGTTCTTACCCACCTTGGCTATTAATTTTGTTGCCAAACTGTTTTCCTCAACCCAGAAATTGTGTACATTGTTGTGTATTCCTTTGTGCTTGGGTCTGTGTTGAATTGGGAGTGGAAATGGGGCTTGACCAGCGTGATAAACCTAGTGTGTGAAGGAACCTCACTCAGGGATCTTGAGGGCTGATTATTCCTTACTGCACATCCTGAATAACACTGGAAGGGAATGCATAGCCTAAGGGACTGTACATTAGAGAAGGAGATGATTTCTTGTGTTGGGTGTGTACATGTTGGACAAGCCAAGTCAGATCTTGTGTAGGTGTCCATGGCTCTATGGTTGAGCTCACTAGCTTAGCAAACAAGCCTTTCCATCCCCTTGACAGTCTGATAAAACCAAACATAGTTTTGGCTTCACTGAGTTTTGACATATCTTTGGCTATGTGTGAGCCCGCTAGTTTCATTTTCCTTTGGAAATCATGCCCAGCTCGGGGGTGACAATGTTGCTGAGAGAATAAGGAGCACACTGGCCTATGGTTGGGTGGAACGTTGCAACGACATAGCTGGTTGTGAATGAGCTTCTTCATAAGATAAGTATTCTTGTCTATTTCATCTCTACAATTGTATTTGATGTTTAATGAAAATGATGAACATGCTAAATGCTTGAATGGAATGTAGTTTGCTTCCGCTGTATGATAAATAATTATGCGTCTATGCATCTTTTAGTTCAAAGCTTTCCAATTTTTATCATGTGTATGTTCATGGGGCTAGTTTCCTGGGTAGATAGTATGTCGATAGCTTCCTCTTCGTCGGTCATCAGTCAGAGGGTTGGGGACGTTACAGGAAATTTCCAAACATATGTTCAATCGACTCAAGGGAAGAGAGACAAAGCACACATCTACTAGGACCTGAAAAGCCATGAAATTGCAAGGAATCCCAAGTCAAGATTATGTGCTTGAGACAGATCCAGATAAAACATTTGATCTTCAAAGGAATCATAACTATCCAAAGTGGAGTAAACCACCAGCAAGGATCATGCTCCCATCTCTGCTTAATCAGTGAGTGGTACGCTAATTTAGCCGAAACAACACCGAACTGTTTGTTAGCACCATACCAATTGGTCACAATTCTCAATAAGAACCACTCCAACCGAGAGTAAATGATGAGTGTATAAATCCCATTCCAGAGCCATATCCCCAAGAAGACCAAGATCCTCCGAAGAGTGCCATCTTGGTTTTGAATCAACACGTTCAGCGTAAGCCTAGTTTAAAACCACCAGATTCCTGAGATGGAGCTGAGCAATGAGTTCCCAGGATAATTTATAATTATGTTGAAGACCAACAACCAAATCTATCACAATGTAAACAAGACTACCTCTCCCAACTTTCCAGTAGAGATCTTGATAATGAGAGGTAGAGAAGTCATCAGACTACGCCTAATGGTTGAGGAAAAAGTGTACTTAAAGTTTTCCTCTCAGAGCTATAATTCTCATGGTAAGCATCTTAGATAATCCCATGGCCTTTAAAATAATCCCCCATAGACTAGAGATCGTAATCCCTCTCCATAGAATTTTCACGCACAAAGACAAATTGAATAAACTGAGTTGTTTGATCTCCCATCCGCCCCAAGAATTTGGCTTAGAAAGAGATTCCCGGCCATACATATGGAACTTTGAAACATCATGTGTACCCACCCACAGAAAATGAAGCATCATATGATGAATAGATGTGAGAACCCCCTCAGGGACCTGGAGAAGAGAAAACCAGTAGATAAGAATACACTGGAGAACCGAAGTAACCATAGTGAATCTTACCCCAAGGTATAACCACCTCAAAGTCCATTGATTCATATGCCTTTTAAATTTACTAAGAATCAAAGCCGAGTCCTCTCGCTTGTAATTATTGGCCTTAAGAAAAAAAGCCAAGATAAATAATGCCCAAATCAAGATGCATCATCTTGTAGGGAAGGAGAAGTGCAATATCATCAATAAGACATTGATCAGAACAATAATATAAGATACATGACTTACATGAACTTAAGAACATACCTGAAGCCCCACAGAAAAGGTCAATCAGGGACTTAATATGAGCCCATTCATAAATGGAACCGTCACCAAATATCAGCACATCATCGACAAAAAGAGTATGTGGTAGAAAAATGGTACCAACCACTTTAATACCTTTGATCATATTTGAAATCTTAGCCTGTAGGAGGAGCCTAGTGAGTCCTTAATGACCAATAGAAAGAGATATGGTGAAAGCATACAGCCTTGACATATGCCATGAGAACCTTTAAAAAAGATGAAGGAGAGCCATTTATCAACACAACAGAACTGGCAGAGGAGACACAAGACATAATCCATTGAGTAAGCTCTACGGAGAGCCCCACATGGAGAAGAATCATCCTAAGGAAATACCAATCAACCTTATCATATGCCTTCTCTAAGTCCAACTTTAAGATAAAAGCATATAAATTCTTCAACTTCATCGAGTGTAACACTTCCTAGACAATCCCAACAGCATCGTGAATTTGGTGGTTCGGGGGAAAACCGAACTGTTCACCCGACATGTACCTTCCCAACATAGGTTTTAACCTTTCCACAATGATCTTAGTAATAAGCTTATAAGGGAGGTTACATAAATCAATCGGCATATAATCAACAAAAGAGATAGGTTTGTCCAATTTCGGGATAAGGGCAAGATAGCTAGTATTCAAATTGTCAGGAATAACCCCCGAGCTTCTAGAATCCTCGATGGCCTGCACCAGTTCCTTACCCATCAAGTCATATAAATGAAGATAAAAACTCCATCATCCAACCATCAATCCCCAGACTCTTGTCCTTGGAAAACCCTTTCAATGTATTCAACACCTCGCCTAGTGTGATAGGACCCCCAATAACTTCATAGTTAGAACTGTCAAAGAAGGAAGGGTAAAGCTTGATGATATTCAGTTGATCACAAATATTTGATGACTGAGGGTCACTATACAAATTAGAAAATTACTTGTTAGCCACTGATTTGATGGAATTCAAATAAGAGACCAAAGAGTCTCGGTCATCTTTAGCTTTCCTGATCAAATTAGTGAGCCTTCTCTTATTTGCGAAGTTATGAAAAAAGCTCGTATTGTCGGCTCCAACCTTCAGCCATATAGCTCGACTTTTATGCCTGTGTGTTTTCTCCTTGCGAGAAAGAAACCTTTGCTTCTGCGAAAAAAACTCCTTTAGTGTCGAAGAACAACCTTCCGAAAAATAACCATGATCTGATTCCTCCTCAAGAGAATGGATGGCATTTTCAACCTCACATAAGGAACTGTCAGCGTTCTTTTTCATGTCCTTCTCCCAATAAATCACCAAGGGTCGTTGAAAATCACCAAGGGTCGTAGCTTATTCAACTTGTAAATCAATGACTACATCGGATAGAAGTGAGGAGGAACTTCTGCATATAGATGACCCCAATACTCCACAACTAGAGTGTTGAAGTCTTCCTCAAAAAGCCAAGTCGAATTAAACTTAAAGAAATAGAAAATATAACAGACATCAAAGTCCAATTATAAAATAATAGCTTTATAGTCGAAAAAAACAGAGAAAAAAATAGTTATAAAATTGAAAATAAATTTATGTAAAACAAATTAAGCCACAACCAAAAAGTATTTAACGAAATTCCATTCAAAACTTGCCACATAAGTTAGAAGGTCATATAGTTTATCCCATATCTACCAATACTCTAATGTTATGCTAAACCTTTTTTAAACATCCCACTATTTTGTATATTCATTTTTCTAAGTTGAAAAGAAATATTAAAAAAAAATCATAATATTATAAAAATAGATCACAAAATTTCTAAAATTTTATATGTATTACCATAAATGGAAATACTTATCTTTAACCCAATCTAATATCACAACAAAAAACAATTTATAATATTAATAAAAAACAATTTCAGAATTAAATGTTTAAATTTATAAAACATTTATTTTAAATGATTTAACGATCTAATCATTTGTATCATGTTAATAAAATAAAGTCGAATACTCTAATGATATGAAGCCTTCTTAACAAGTATGATTTTATTAAAAAGGTGAAATGATACAAATTATTACTTAAAAGCCATACTTTATGATGAAGAATAATTAATTTATATAAATATATTTTTTTTAAGAATATTAAGATATTTTACATTTTTTTATTAAATTAGTTAATATAGTAATTTAAATGTTAGATATTTTAAAGTTTTTTTCAAATTATTTTTTAAGTTTATTTTATAGAATATAACAAAAAAATATATAATAGTTATTAAAGTTGCACAATTTAGATTTCTTTAAGGTATTTAAGGATATTAAATCTATTTATATATTCAAAAATATGATTTAACATTTCAAAATTCATTTTGTTAAAAACATTTACTAAATTTTCATTAAAAATTTATGGAAAATTCAAAACATTTACCAAATAAACTACTCCATTAAATAATATAAAGTATAAAATAAAATACTAAAATAACTTTTACTCAAACTACTATTATATTAATTAATAATAAAAAAAAATTAAAAATAAATTATTTTTAATCATATCCTTACAAATTTATAATTTATATAAATATACTAAAAAAACATTAACTTGTATTTTAATTTTGTAATATTTCCATTAATTGAAATTTTCTATAAATATAATAAAAAACATTAACTTATGTTTTAACTTTGTAATATTTCAATTAATTTAACTAATTGTATTTGGTTTATTCCTCCCTTAAAAAAACACATAGTTTATTTAATCAATCAATGGTAACGTGTTACATCATGAAGAGTTAACAGCACATCCATGCATGGATCAAGACTCATATCATGGGGCTCATGGGCAAGAAGTAAAAGACATATATATCTATGTAATCTCTCACATACAATAAATATCAAAATATGATTGTCATATATGTCCATAGGGGAAATATAGAGAGCCCATAGGCATTATCCTAGAAAGAGCTTTTGGGGAAGCCAATATAAAACAGTCACATAGAGGTGACATAACAACAAGTTGAATCTCACAAAAGTATTATATGCCATACTCAAAAGAAGGAGTAGGTCAATCAGAGCAAAGCTCTTCTAAAATAGTTGTAAGGATGCTTCCCCAGTGACTAAACCTTCACAATAATCAGTAAATGTTAGTTGACCAGGGGCCAATATGAGCCCTTCCTTGGATAATGTATCTGCCCTCTCATTATGTTCCCTATAGACATGTTTAAAGTCCATACCTGAAAAGGATACTATGAGCTTACTTATGTTGATACACCATGCCTCCAAGCTTAGAATGGTGAGAGAAGATAAGTCCTTTACCCAGTTTATAATAACTAATGAGTCTCCAAAAACATGTAAGTAGGGCAGCCCAATTTCTTTTGAGACATACAATAAGGCCCAAAGAGCTAATAGTTTAGCACGGGTATTTATACTTCTACCACAGCCCAATTTGATAGAGAGATGATGATGTTCATTGATCCATATACAGACACCTGCACCTCCAGACGAATCAGCTATAGCCCCATCGAAAAAATCCATGGGATAGCATTTGTCAGGTGGGCTACCAATGGGTATTCAAAATGTCGTAACATTACTAAGCCGATAAGATATGGGTATTCAAAATGCCCAATTTCTTGTGATCTTAAATTTTGGGATGAAGCAAAGTTTCAACTTTTATATATATGTTTTTTTTAAATGTAATGATTTGGATGAGAAGTTGTTTAAAGATCATGAGATTTTGACTTTTTCAATTTTTATTGATAGAATTTGGCGATTTAATATTTGTCTAAATTACAAATTTTCATTTTTTAAATCTATTTTTCATTTCATAAATGAATTCATCTCCCCCAAAACTCTTATTCTACTCTAATTGTGCAGTCTCAACACCTTATATCTACAATACCAACAATTCTTCCAAATCCAGTAATCTTTACACTACTAGTCTTAAAATGAGACAAAATCCCAAAAACAAAATTCCCAACAATAAAATAGAATTATAACATTTATCATAACACCTAATAAATTTAAAAATAATTTTACAAAAAATATTAAAATATATAAATACACCCTCTATATATATATATATATAGACTTTATATATATATATAAAGTCTACATATGTATACATACACTACCCTCTCTGGATTTGAACCTATGACCTTTTAAGAGGAAACACATGCTCCTAACAATTAGAATATACATACATACATATATTAAAAATGTATTAAAATGAATCATGCGTATTTGAAAAAGTCATAAATAAATAAGGATGATAACACTGTAATTAATTTAAATAAGTTTTTTATAAAAAAATTATATTTTTATATATTTCTGGAATTATGTTTGTACGACTGTACTAAATAATAGAGATGTTATCCTGCCTGTTAGCGTTTGTTAGTAACAAACATCCTCCAACCGTTAGTGTTGAAAGAAACCTCAACTTTAGAAAAACGTGAAATCAATTATTATTAAAGAACAAACATACTGACAGCGAAACTTCTAGCGCATATTCTTCGTTTTTTCTCTATGTCCAAGTCGAATATGCCTCATCAACATTGGCTTATGGCCCATTGACTTTCTTAATATTTTGGCCCATTGTTATTTATTAATTCTTATTGATGTTTATAGTCCCATATCGTTTGCTCTTTCAATGATTTGGCTTCACACCATTAAAATAAAAGGCCCCCCTTGCAAAGTCATATTTGATGTTGATTATACCATTGAATCTACAAATATTTTTGGTAATGGCTGAAGCTTTGTAAGACCCACATTGGTAATGACTGAGCTTTGTAAGACCACATATAGTCAAGTTGGATGTTGATTTTCAATGTCATGATGTAAATGCCTCAAGTTGAAAGTTGGATGTTGATTGGTTGGATATTGATTAAAAAACATCATGTTTTTATTGGTTATTGATTTCTTTAGATAGAGGTATGGATGGTTACTTCTTAGGTATGGATGGTTACTTCTTCATAGGTATAGATGGTTACCATGGTTTCTTCAAAGTATAAATGAATATTATGATTGGAGAGGGGAGGATTTTTTTTATGATAGTTAAATTTGTTTATTTATTGTTATGTATAATTGTGAGATGGTGATAAGGAGAAATTAGCTAGAAACTATTATTGAGTGGATGGAAGTTTGTTAACACAAGTAAAATCTGAGTTACAGTTATAATTTCTTGGATTTTGAGTAGTGAAATTTTCTAGCCATCCAGTGCTAGAGCACTGGAAGGGAATTGGAATAGCTTGAGGGATTACTTACATAGAAGGGGATCTCATTCATGATCTTGTGCAAGTTGAATGGAAAGAGTGGTAGTTGATTATGATAGTTGTGGAGGATATTTCTCGCACGAGTGAGTTTTATGGGTTATGGGTTGAGCAAGAGGACCTAGAGCCAGATTTTAGGCATATCCTTGTGGAATCATAGCCTCAACTTAAGGGTGACTTTTGTCATGCAAAATACTAGTATGACAGAGACCATGTGACTACGAGGAGCATCCTTCTTCTGTAGCCAGTTTATGGTGAATACTAGACAAATAAGAGTTTTTTGGTGTGTTTATGTTACTATGTTTGGTATGAATATGAAATATTGTGATTTTTGTTATAAAAGTTTTTATTTTTTAATTTGATTTATGTGTTTCCTCCTAGATAGTTACGGGTTGTACATATCTGTAGATTTTAGTAGTTAAATTGTTTTTTTTCAGATGGAAATATCCACAGGAAACCCAGCAATAACTTCGGAAGAGATCCTGACCATAAAGTTTTGTACAGTCGGCTGCCCATAGCTGGATAGAAGGATTTCACAATGTAGTCATATACTTTTTCAGCGGAGATGGTACCATCTTTTTTGTTATAATCCCATATCAGAGAATCGGATTGAGATGAAAGACAAATACCATTTAGATCCAGATTTCTAGTATACGAGTTCCATACTTCTTTCCATTCACCATCCAAATATAACTCTTCAGTCGAATACCAATAATGTTGGGAATCCGATAAGGTATTGCGAGCCTGGGCAAGAGTTTTAATGTCCAGATCTTCTAGATAAGATCTCAGCCCTTCAGGAAAGAGGTGAGAGGAGGGGATACCAATCACTAGATCAATACCAATCCAGATATCAATGCCATTCCCTACCTGCCATGCAAGTTGGCACCCCAGCCAGGGAATAGTCTGTATGAACCCCCTCCAAATAGCAGAAACACCACGAGTGCTGAACTTTTTTTCTCGGAGCCAAGAAACCACAGAGAGCTGCTTCAAATATTTCGTGGTGAGGACACGATGCCAAAGACTATCATTGAAGAGAGCCCTCCAGAAATTTTTGAGAAGAAGGGCAATGCTGAACCAATGGAGATTTTTTATCCCCCACCCCTCATATTTCTTTGGCCAAGAGAGATCCAACCAGCTAGCCAGGTGAAATCTGCGATTATTTTCCGAGGATCCCCATAAGAAAGCGAAGGTTATGCTCCTAAGCTTGTGCAATATGGAAACCGGAATAGGGGCAAGACCCATCCAGTATACCAGAATACTAGAGAGTACAGACTGTATGAGAATCAGTCTACCACCCAATGAGAGCATCTTGTGGGTCCAAAGACTGATTTTTCTTTCATATTTTTGAACCAGCCAGTTCCAGTCCCTAGTTCTGTATCCAAGGGGTTTGATGAAAAAACCAAGATACTTGAAGCCAATAATTATAGGGAACTTCTGATATGGGAGGATTCTAGAAAAGTTCAAGAGATCTGATGCTGCAATATTGTTATAAAGGAAAACAGACTTTTCTAGACTGATAGACATTCCAGAAGCTTTGCAAAAAGTTTCGAGTATAACATCAAATGCTGCCCATTCCTGAAGAGAACCGGAGGCATCGGCAGAGTCACATGCTAAGATAGAGCCCACAACATCAGTGTAGATAAAATATCCACTTAGACCTTCGCTCAGTGCCAAATTCTTATGTTTATTCAAATTTACAACATAAATCATAGTGTATTGTTTGAATTGGGTAATGAAGTTGGTTTTTTTTCAAGATATTAATTACTTAATCCATGTTTCCTTTTTTTTTCCTTGGGAGGATATTTGGGTGCAGATTACTTCATCATGTTTGTATTAATAAGACTATCATTTATGGCATTGTGATAGGTTTTTTTATAATTGTAGGTTTAGGTTTAATGTCTTTTATTTTCATTCTTTATGGTAATGTAATATGTTCTTTTATTGTAGGTTTAGGTTTAACGTCTTTTATTTTTATTAGGCTTTGTCATTAATTTATGTCATTTACTGGATTTGTTAGTTTTCCTTTTTCTTGGTTAGAAAATTTTTGCCTTTGGGTAAGATTTATGTAGATGTCTTGTAAGGTTATGTATTCTTAATCAATTTCCAAGTCTGTCATAACCTATTGCATTATATAATAATTTTATATGGTCAGCTTTTACTTAGGTCAATCTCTCCACATATTTTAGTAAAGATAAAAATTCACTTAATCCTA
>LPNX010081214.1:10937-64064 GCA_001517045.1 Pseudotsuga menziesii | reverse complement strand
ATATATATATATATCCAAGCATGCATTTTATAGTTATTAATGTAATCAATGAACTCATTAAACTAGGGTGTCTTTTCTTTATCCACAATACAGCATCCTAATTGATGAGTCTTAGAATCCAAAGGGGAAGGTAATGCATTATCGATTGAGTCTTTGTAAGCATGAGGATTCAAATATTTAACCTTGTCAACCCATTTGAAGGGGGGTATTTTCAAGGCCTTTGAAGATGAGGTTATTTTTCTCCTATGAACCCCTTGATTGAGATGTAGCTCCATCAACATGGTCAGTTTATTTTTAATTTAATAGTCAACGAGGGAAAAAACATTTCTTAGTTGTTAATTTATGAAGATCAACCTCTTATGCTTAGAAGGGATCCCTTCTTTGTCCTAGATCTTAGCCTTCATATTAACAACGGTGCCTAAGTTGTCCATCTAAAAGGCAATATTGTTCTCAAACAAATCACAAATATCTACATGGCTCCTCTTATATGCATTTTGTCAAACAATTTGTTGGAATATGTTAATCCCCAACACTTTACAAATAATCAACATATTCTAGCCAACAACACTTTGCCAATAATGAGCATTCTCTAGCCACTATCACTAATGAATCCTCAGATTTAAAAACATGTGAAACCAATTGTTATTAAAAACGTTGATAAAAAAACTACTATTGTTTTGAAATTGGGGAAGGTAATTTAAACACTAAAGTTTGAGTGACATATTCTCATATATTCCTCTTTATAATACATAGTGTTTACACTTACAACAAATAATAATTATTTATTAATAACTTGAAAGTATTTATAAAACAAGGAGTGGCATGTGTAGTGGGGGGGCACTCTTGATCCTATAGGAACTCTTGAAATAAGTTGCAATTGGGGTCTTGGAATAGCCACCAACAATCAAGTAAAATCTTAAGGTCTCCTTCAAGGATTCCAAAGCATTGTCTCTCGTAGGGTAAGCTCTCTTGTGGTCAAGGGGATTTGGACATCATAACGAAGCTCATGAACCAACAACATATATCATTGGAAAACTCTCCAACTCGATTAATTTCTATGATCAAAGTCAAATCCTATTGATTTAAAAGCATTGAACTTTATCACACTCTAAGAGAACTAAAATCCCAAGCATATGTTCTTGACAATCAAGCAACACAATTAGCTAAAGGTTATTTGGGAAAAAATGGGGAGGTTTCACTTCTCCCAATCCCATAAGTTTTATTAATGGAATCCATAATTCTCAATCCATGCACAATAATGGCCACATTGCAAGGAATTCCAGGTCGGGGGTCATAGTAATTTTAAGGCATTAAAGAAGGAGGATAAGTATAGATCAACATCATGCATTCCATTCCATACCATGTCACGTTAATTTGAGGTCAAGTGTGACAACAGGTTGATCATAAGTGGGATAATGGGGCTCCAAGACCTTGCACAACCCCATTATCCTCATTTTCATTTGGTTTGGACACATAATTCTTCTAGGAACATGATTGTTTGACAAAAGCTCTCATGTGGGTATTTGGCCTCTCCTTAGCTCATCCAGTTGTTTATTGTTCAAGAGGTATGGTTTTTTTATCAATTATGAGGTTTAAATTCATTTGGAAAGGGCCATTAACCAGTAATGTAAAATGGCCCACTTGGATATGTGAGTGTCATGGTTATTGGTTATGCTTCATTCTAGCTTATTATAATATAAAATATCAGTTGATTGAATGCCTTCCCCTATCATGCCAAGTGAACTTTGCTAACTAGCAAAACCTGGAATTTGTTTAGTGCTCTTTGTCTTTTCCTTTATTTGGTTAGAATTAGGAAGTGGAGGTAGGCTTAAGTTAGTATGTTTCATTATAGCACTATTTAAAGAAGCTTCGGTAGTAGAATCAATTAGTGAAGCTTTCAGGTGGTCCAATTGACTACCTATGTGTCTTGGTAGTTAGTTATACTTTGTTCCCAAGGATTAGTTGAAGGAACCCTTGTCTCGTTAGGTCAACTCTGTTTGGGTGAAAGTATTTGGAATTGATTGACATTGAGAAGTTTTCAATTTCTTTGTGTTTCTCCTTATTTGGTTATCTATAGGAAGTTGGGGCTAGTTTATCTCACTTGGCCTCAATTCATCTTTTCTATTTGACGTCACTGAGTAACTGTGGGAACTCCAAAGATCAATGGCTTGCACAGGATGCCTTAGGAAATGTTAGCAATACATCGATGATATTCGAAGGATCCTTTGTCATCAAGAAGAGTTTGTCGATGAAAATAGAACCCCAATTATCTCACTAACACATATAGTACATAGTCATGGACAACAATGCAACCCTTGAAATTTTAAGATAATGGACATCTTAATGTAGCAAAGGAGGCAAACATAAGAAATAGAGGCCAAGTTTGTCTCTTAGAACCACAATTGACATTATTCTCAAAGGTTGTCAAACTACAACTCGAGATCATCCAATGTCTTTAGATTCAACTCCATGGGATACCAAAGAAGTAGATACACTGTATCAATTGTTTAAAGACATAAAGTTGGAGAATCTAGAATTGCAACAAGCAAATGAGCAAGAACATCATTTTAATTCTTATTGTAAAATTATACGTATATTATATGTATGTTATTTAATTTGTACTTTCAATGGTATCAACAAATCCTTAGTGAAGGATTTTATTTGACTTTTGGATACCTTTTGTATGATAGAAATGCTAGTGCTCAATCTCAAACTAACTCTTTATTTTGTAGCCTTTTAAATACAAAATCTTTACCCTTGTTTTAAAAAGACAAAATTCTATATAAAATAATTAAAATGTAAAATTTATATTTCATAGTTTTTTTTTGTTTTTATTATAGACATACCAAAGAATTCACTATATCAGCGTCATTATATTTAAATAGAATATAAATGATTATTTTTTTAAGTAGGAAAAAATCTACAATATCCAAGGCTATCAATTTAACTTTTGTTGATGCCTTCTTTAAGACTTCGAATGAGAAATTATATCGTCATGTGTAGACAAACACTAGCCACTAAAACCTGTAGGTGGTCCACAAGGGGATAAACTTCCACTCTACAAAATATTTGAGTCTTTAGTCATTAATTTGTTTTCTTACTCCAAAATTAAAAACATAAAAAATATACTATATATGAGGGGTGTGCACTGCATACATACATACATACATAGAGAGAGAGAGAGAATTTATATACGTGCATCTCTATATAATTTTATATTTTTCCAAAAAAAAAAATCTTAATTTTATTAATATAACAAAATTACATTCAATACTTGTTAAGCATTCTAAAAAAAAGTATGATAGGTAATTAAATACCTCACTCACATATCATTACAAGGGCTTATTCAATTCAAAATAGTTAGAGTGATGAGTAATTAAATACCTCACTCACATATCATTACAAGGGCTTCTTCAAAATAGTTAGAATTTGAGATCCACAAAATTCTCATCTAAAATTCATCATGTAATGTTCTTTTAGATTGCGTAATTTCTATTAAATAAAATCAGTTGGAACTACCTTACTTCTTCTATAGTTCATTAATATATATCTTGATTTTTTTCACAATTGAAAGAAAAACTTTATATTAGTAAAGTTGTGTCATAATACAACAGGTTTTTACATGAAAAACAAAAGACAACTAAGACTCTTCAGCACTTACAGTCATTTAGTTCAGTAATGGCAAGTTCACCATCTAATACATACCACTAAAAAACCTGGAAAAACTATCTATCATAAGTACAAAATACATAGTAACAAAATAGCTTCAGGTCACATATCATAGTCCACAGAAAACTACAGCCGAGAGAGATAGAATGAATGTCATATAGACTCATTTGTCCTGAATCTGTAAGACATCCATCAGTGTGTTCTTCCCAAGCAATCGTACCTCCCCTGAGGCCGATATCCTGCTTGGAGAGACCATCAGCCAACTTGTTAAATTTCCTGTAGATATGGAGAAAGGAAAGGTTGATAAAATAACCAAATAACCTCTTTACATGACCAAGTCAGTGATATAAATCCACATATTTAATGGAATGAGCCTTCATTGCGCAATCCACAATGACCTTAGAGTCCCCCATCACAAGCAACCCTGTAATATGTTTCCTCCTGGCAAAAAGTAATAATCCCCATAATGCCAAGAGTTCAGCTTTTGTATTTGTACCCTGACCCGCATCCATACAAAGCAAGAACTGATGATTTATGTCCATCCTCAAAACCATGCCAGCCCCACATTTTCCATCAATTTCTGCCCCATCGAAAAATCCCACCAACTCATTATCCGTGTAATGTGGATAACTAATGTGTATAGACTTTGCCTTAACCAATAAGTTAGTTGAATACTTGATCTAGGAGGATATTGGTAGCCACCCGCCTTTTCCACTTGGAACCCCACCATTGTTTCTTTTAGTTTTTCAGTTTCCTTAATTGTAGCACAATTTACTATTTTTGGCAGTTTTCGGGTCCTAAACTTCCAGAGTCGTTTTGAGGCCCTAAACAACATTTTTTCGGCATCGAATGTCCGGAAAATATGAGTATGTTTCAGACTTTAATGTTTAAATTTATAAAACATTTATTTTAAATGATTTAACGATCTAATCATTTGTATCATGTTAATAAAATAAAGTCGAATACTCTAATGATATGAAGCCTTCTTAACAAGTATGATTTTATTAAAAAGGTGAAATGATACAAATTATTACTTAAAAGCCATACTTTATGATGAAGAATAATTAATTTATATAAAGATTTTTGTTTAAAGAATATTAAGATATTTTACATTTTTTTTTATTAAATTAGTTAATATAGTAATTTAAATGTTAGATATTTTAAAGTTTTTTTCAAATTATTTTTTAAGTTTATCTTAAAGAATATAACAAAAAATATATATAATAGTTATTAAGTTGCACAATTTAGATTTCTTTAATATATTTAAGGATATTAAATCTATTTATATATTCAAAAATATGATTTAACATTTCAAAATTCATTTTGTAAAAAAACATTTACTAAATTTTCATTAAAAATTCATGGAAAATTCAAAACATTTACCAAATAAACTACTGCATTAAATAATATAAAGTATAAAATAAAATACTAAAATAACTTTTACTCAAACTACTATTATATTAATTAATAATAATAATAAATTAAAAATAAATTATTTTTAATCATATCCTTACAAATTTATAATTTATATAAATATACTAAAAAACATTAACTTCTATTTTAATTTTGTAATATTTCAATTAATTTAAATTTTCTATAAATATAATAAAAAACATTAACTTATGTTTTAACTTTGTAATATTTCAATTAATTTAACTAATTGTATGTAGTTTATTCCTCCCTTAAAAAAACACATAGTTTATTTAATCAATCAATTGTAACGTGTTACATCATGAAGAGTTAACAGCACATCCATGCATGGGTCAAGACTCATATCATGGGGCTCATGGACAAGAAGTAAAATACATATATATCTATGTAATCGCTCACATACAATAATTATCAAAATATGACTGTCATATATGTCCATAGGGGAAATATAGAGAGCCTATAGGCATTATCCTAGAAAGAGCTTTTGGGGAAGCCAATATAAAACAGTCACACAAAGGTGACATAACAACAAGTTGAATCTCACAAAAGTATTATATGCCATACTCAAAAGAAGGAGTAGGTCAATCAGAGCAAAGCTCTTCTAAAATAGTTGTAAGGATGCTTCCCCAGTGACTAAACCTTCACAATAATCAGTAAATGTTAGTTGACCAGGGGCCAATATGAGCCCTTCCTTGGATAATGTATCTGCCCTCTCATTATGTTCCCTATAGACATGTTTAAGAGTCCACAGTTGAAAAGGATACTATGAGCTTACTTATGTTGATACACCATGCCTCCAAGCTCAGAATGGTGAGAGAAGCTAAGTCCTTTACCCAGTTTATAATAACTGATGAGTCTCCAAAAACATGTATGTAGGGCAGCCCAATTTCTTTTGAGACATACAATAAGGCCCAAAGAGCTAATAGTTCAACACGGGTATTTATACTTCTACCACAGCCCAATTTGATAGAGAGATGATGATGTTCACTGATCCATATACAGACACCTGCACCTCCAGATGAATCAGCTGCAGCCCCATCGAAAAAATCCATGGGATAGCATTTGTCAGGTGGGCTACCAATGGGTATTCAAAATGTCGTAACATTACTAAGCCGATAAGATATGGGTATTCAAAATGCCCAATTTCTTGTGATCTTAAATTTTGGGAAGCAGAGTTTCAACTTTTTTATATATGTTTTTTTTAAATGTAATGATTTGGATGAGAAGTTGTTTAAAGATCATGAGATTTTGACTTTTTTCCATTTTTATTGATAGAATTTGGCGATTTAATATTTGTCTAAATTACAAATTTTCATTTTTTAAATCTATTTTTCATTTCATAAATGAATTCATCTCCCCCAAAACTCTTATTCTACTTTAATTGTGCAGTCTCAACACCTTATATCTACAATACCAACAATTCTTCCAAATCCAGTAATCTTTACACTACTAGTCTTAAAATGAGACAAAATCCCAAAAACAAAATTCCCAACAATAAAATAGAATTATAACATTCATCATAACACCTAATAAATTTAAAAATAATTTTACAAAAATTATTAAAATATATAAATACACCATATATATATATTCTAATAGTTAGGAGCATGTGTTTCCTCTTAAAAGGTCATAGGTTCAAATCTAGAGAGGGTAGTGTATCACTGTATGTATACATATGTAGACTTTAGCAGTTAAATTGCTCCGCAAAAGAGGATCTCTTATCCCACAAACAAGGAGGTCTCATACACCAATTTGATATCTCGACAGTGACCTTAAAAATAGATTATTATTGTATATATTCCCATAATATCTTCCGTATCAATATCATAGAATTTTCTTTTCATCCAACTAAAAAACAAAACAGACATGGTCCATTTCAAATAGTTAGTACTATTAAAATGGTCCATGCCTAAATAATTGACACTCACATACACATTAAAAATGTATTAAAATGAATCATGCGTATTTGAAAAAGTCATAAATAAATAAGGATGATAGCACTGTAATCAATTTAAATAAGTTTTTTATAATAAATTTATATTTTTATATATGTTTGGAATTATGTTTGTACGACTGTACTAATTAATAGAGATGTTATCATGCGTATTAGCGTTTGTTAGTAACAAACACCCTCTAACCGTTAGTGTTGAAAGAAACCTCAACTTTAGAAAAACGTGAAATCAATTATTATTAAAGAACAAACATACTAACAGCTAAACTTCTAGCGCATATTCTTCGCTTTTTCTTTATGTCCAAGTCGAATATGCCTCATCAACATTGGCTTATGGCCCATTGACTTTCTTAATATTTTGGCCCATTGTTATTTATTAATTCTTATGGATGTTTATAGTCCCATATCGTTTGCTCTTTCAATGATTTGGCTTCACACCATTAAAATAAAAGGCCCCCTTTGCAAAGTCATATTTGATGTTGATTATACCATTGAATCTACAAATATTTGTGGTAATGACTGAGCTTTGTAAGACCCACATATAGTCAAGTTGGATGTTGATTTTCAATGTCATGATGTAAATGCCTCTAGTTGAAAGTTGGATGTTGATTGGTTGGATATTGATTAAAAAACATCATGTTTTTATTGGTTATTGATTTCTTTATATAGAGGTATGGATGGTTACTTCTTCATAGGTATAGATGGTTACCATGGTTTCTTCAAAGAATAAATGAATATTATGATTGGAGAGGGGAGTATTTTTTTATGATAGTTAATTTTATTTATTTATTGTTATGTATAATTGTGAGATGGTGATAAGGAGAAATTAGCTAGAAACTATTATTGAGTGGATGGAAGTTTGTTGAGACAAGTAAAATCTGAGTTACAGTTATAATTTCTTGGATTTTGAGTGGTGAAATTTTCTAGCCATCTAGTGCTAGAGCACTGGAAAGGTATTGGAATAGCTTGAGGGATTACTTGCATGGAAGGGGATCTCATTCACGATCTTGTGCAAGTTGAATGGAAAGAGTGGTAGTTGATTATGATAGTTGTGGAGGATATTTCTCGCACGAGTGAGTTTTATGGGTTATGGGTTGAGCAAGAGGACCTAGAGCCAAATTTTAGGCATATCCTTGTGGAATCATAGCCTCAACTTAAGAGTGACTTTTGTCATGCAAAATACTAGTATGACAAAGACCATGTGACTACGAGGAGCATCCTTCTTCTGTAGCCAGTTTATGGTGAATAATAGACAAATAAGAGTTTTTTGGTGTGTTTATGTTACTATGTTTGGTATGAATATGAAATATTGTGATTTTTGTTATAGAAGTTCTTATTTTTTAATTTGATTTATGTGTTTCTTCCTAGACAGTTACGGGTTGTACATATTTGTAGATTTTAGTAATTAAATTGTTACACGAAAGAGGATCTCTTGTCCCACAAACAAGAGAGTCTCATTCATCAAATTGATATTTGATTTAGTTGTAACTTTAAAATAAATTATTATATTTTATTAATATTATTATTTACACAATAAAAAATATATATATATTAATCATTTTATAAATCAAAGTAATTAAATATTATAGTAATAAATATATTAATATTAATATGTATTTGTTTTTAAGTTAAAGAGTATAAGTTCAAAGACAAAGAGGATATGGTGTATACATATTTATAAATTAAAATAGTCACATTACTATAAATATATTAAAATAGTGAAATTACTATTTAAAAAAAAAGTATAGTATCACACAAACAATGATGTTTTATATATCAATTTAATAATCATGATATTAAATATATTATTATTAGTATTATATATGAAAAACAATATAATTTATTTAATAAATTTTTTTATTAAATATTATTACTCAAAATAATTAAATATTATATTAATAAATAATAATGATCCATACTAATTGATATACATGTAGAAGATACTTTAAATTATATGTTGAAGAATCAAGATACTTTAAATTATCTATTGATAGTGAAGAAGATATGTCCATGCTTGAAAATCAAAGCAATTAAATATTATTTTAATGGTTTATAATTGAATAGTTAAGAAAGTTTCATGTTAATTATTTATCAAATTTAAGCTTTTTTAAATCAAATAATGATAATGATGAAATAATGCTTTTTTAAATCAAATAATGATAATGATGAAATAATATATTGTATTATATTTAAATAATTAAATATAAAAATTTGGGTTAAATTCTATTAAATATATTTGAACAAGTGTTTTGTACAAATTTAAAAATGTAGTTGTTAAACTATTTGAACATTTTTTGGGTTTTTTTGAAGTATGGTTTTCATGAAACATAGTTGGAATTTTTTTAAAATTTTATATAATAGTTATTAAATTTATATTATTAGGTGTTTTAAGGTATTTAAGGATATTGAGTTTATTTATGCATTCAAACACACAATTTAAACATTATAAAATTTAGATTTGGTATAAAAAAAAATTTGATTTTGCCTATAAATCTTTAGAAAATCGAAATGGTCTAGTTTTTAGACCCTACTAATTTAAGTCCCTACTAATTTAAGTATGCAAATAAATCATTTATGATGTCAACCTTTTTTTTCATAACAAAAACAAATATTTTTATTTATTTTTTGAAGAAAAAATAAACAACGATCTGACTTGACAAATGCCAATCGACCAAATTATACAATCAATAAGAAGTACACCGGAAGGGCCAGAGACTGTACAAATTCATACATAATAGGAGTGAGTCTCCCAAAAAGACAAATTACAGCTTAAAGAAACACGTTTATGGAATTGGATGAAGATAGTTGGGTTCTCAATTGACGCTAAGGAGCCCCTGAGACAGCAAGCAAGCTTTGTTAGCCAGGGCATCTACAAGATTATTAAGATCCCGAAGGACGTGGAAAGAAGCGACCTTGTCAAATTCTTTCAATGTGTTTTGAATTCTCTGTAGAGACCTATTCAAAGCATAATTATTGAAGCAATCAGTTGAATTTATTGTTTTAATCAACATCTCATAATCACCGAAGATTTGTATTGACTTGTATCCTTTATCCTTGGCAATCTGATTTGCCATGAGGAGACTCTAGCTTTCATCTTGGTAATTTGACATGGTTCCAAGTCCCCAACTAAAACTGAACTCAATCAATCTATCTGGAGAGATAACCAAACCCCCGACACTTGAGATCCCAGGATTCCCCTTGGATGCACCATTGAAAAAAATTGTCGCTGAAGAAGAACTCGTCCATAATGTTTTTAATTCATCAACAGTTCCACGAAAATGCCAAGGTAAAGCACTGACAGGTTTGAAACAAATCGATTTTCTCAGTCCAAGAGAACTGATGCCCAACCCCATTGAAAATGCAGGAGGCAGAGGAGAAGAAAACAACGAACTGCTAGTTGATTCAATGATTAGCAATTTAATTTGAAAGGCCACGTGCTGTGGATTCAGAGACTTGAGATTGAAAATACAGTTATTTCTGGAAATCCACAGTTTCCACCATATGAACTTGGGGATCAAATGCCAAATCGAATTCCAAACAGGAGAGGTGCCAAGTTTCTGAGGACGTTGATCATTCCAGGAGAGGTATAGATTGATGACAGAGGATTGGGCAGGGACAGAGAAACAAGTGTCGTGGAGCACCAAATCCCAGACCATTTTAGAAAAGTCACAGGCAATAAACATGTGATCAGCTAATTCAAAATCCGAATTGCAAAAACAATACCTAAACAAGACATTAAAGCCACATTTTAACATATTGTCCCCAGTGAGCACCTTCTTATGCAAGAGCAACCATGAATTTTTTTTACCTTGGGAAGACAATGCGAAGACTAGACTGTTTTATAGATCGCTGGGGAGAGGATAGAAGAGTGAGAAGCTTCAATTTCAGTGAAATCTTTTGTAGTTGAATAAGATCTAGTGATTCCCCAACCCCAGCTGTCTTTATAGGAATTATGGACTGGAGCAAGACCAGAAAGAGAGGAGATCATCAATTTTTTTTGGGAATCAAGACGATCAGGAAGGTCGGGGAAAGACCAACCTGCCCAATTTCCAACGTTGTCCCAAGAGCAGATATCAACCAAATGGAGCAGGCCTTTGTTAGTTGACCAGTCCATAAACTCTGCTAACGAAATGACAGAGGAAAGAGCAGGATTTCCTAAGATTTTATCCTCCCAGAGAAGGATCTTCTTCCCATTGCAAGGGATTATATAGAGTTGTTGATTAAACTTGTCAATACCTTTTCTACAAGAATTCTGTATAGTTGTTCATGTGGGTGTATTAGACGATGCTATATTTCACAAAGAGTAGCCCTTGAAATATTTCATCTTGAAGATCTTACTGACAAGGTGATTTTTGTCTATATAGAACTTCCAAATAAGTTTGCCACCCATTGCTAGGTTATCTAGACCAGAGTCATGAATTTGTAAACCACCTTCAAAAATAGGTTTTTTAAGGCTTTCCTAGCTTGCCAAGGGCATCTTCTTCTGACTTCCATTGCTGCCATTTCAGAGAAAATCTCGCAAAAGTTTAGAAATCTGATCCGAGATAGACTTGGGGGCGAGCAACAAAGAGGATTGAAAGATAGGAAGAGATGAAAGAACTGACTTGATCAAAATCAATTTTCTAGCCTTAGTTAACCACTGACCACCCCAAGAAACAATTTTTGTGTTCATCTTAGCAAGAACTTCAAGCCAGAGAGAAGGAGGAGTTAAACCAAGAGTTAAAGGCAACCCCAAATACTTTATATTTTCCCACTTGTCGTAGCCAGGGAATCCCAAGAATTTTGCTATTCGAAGAATAGCAGGATGATCTACATTCTAGCCATGGACTGCACTTTTTTTTATTGTTGATCAAGGCTCCTGAAATAAGGCATAACTTTTGAAGAATATCATTGAAGTCCCTAGCAATCTTCAATGAGGCCCCACCTAGAATTAGAGAATAACCCGCGAAGAGAGCGTGGTTTATTAGATACACTCTCCTAGCAATCTTGATTCCCAAGATGAAACCATCTTCCTTTTCAGTTGCAAGTTTTCTGCTAAGAGTTTTCGCCATCAAGATGTATAGAAAAGGCAACATTGGGCATCCTTAGCAAAGGCCTCTAGTGGCTTGGAAAAAATATGTTGGTCTACCATTGACAAGAGGCTCAATCCAAGGCATATATGTACAAGCTTTGATCAAATTCACAAACTCGGAGGTAAAACCAAAGGAAAGAAGGACGTCATAGAGGAAGGGGAGCTTTACATGATCAAATGCATTTTTCATGTCTAGCTTAATTAACATTCCTTTATCCTTCCTTTGTAAGCTTGAATGGAGAGCTTCTTGGACTTGGATAAAATTCTCAACCAAATGCATGCCTTTTACAAAGCCCCCCTAAAGAGGAGAGATCAACATACCTAACAATAGCTTGAATCTGTTGGCAAGAAGTTTGGCTAGTATCGTGTAAGAAGCATTACACAACGAAATAGGATAGAACCTATCAAAAGAAGAACGATTAACTTCCTTTGGTATCAGAGCAAGGAATGTAGAGTTTGTACACCTTCCCACTTGAGCTTTTTTTTTTAAGGTTGTCACCATAAGGATCAGATCTGATTTAATTATGTTCCAACAAACTCTGTAAAAATGGAAAGAAAAATTGTTGGGAAAAATATTGTCTTGAATAGTTTACCTAATATTTAATTATCGACCAGGGTTTGTAAGCTTGGAGTTGCTACAAAATATATGCGAAGGCAGAAGGATTCCTAAGATGTCATGGCAATATTTTAACAAACACAGAAACAAAATATTCTTTCGAAATAAGAAACAAATTTGGACTCCTAAGAATTCAATGGTTAAGAAGATTAAGCTAAGACAAAGGACTAGACTAGTGTAGTATCCAGTTATACTACTCTACTTTATACATTCTTATTGGAGGAATGCGAATAAAAGCAAGATAACCTTATAATAATAAACTATCCCTTAAGATCTATTCTACTACTTTAGACAACTTTGAAAGCTAACCATACAAAAGGAGGATTTACAAAATTACATCAACTAGGATATATAACTAAGGATATACATGGCAACTCAGACTAATTCCACTCTCCTGGGTTGTTTAGGGAATAAGCATTTACAATTACTAGGACAGGGGTAGGAGGAGAGTCAAAATGGATTTCAAATGAGGTATAGAAACTAAAGGGAATTAAGTCTAACTTTACCTCTACGAAAATATGTAAACTAAGGAATGTCCAGTTGCAAGTAATGGTAAACATGGTTCTTTATGTCATGGCCACTTAACAAAAGACAAAACAGACATGCAAAGGAGAGAACCTAACTTATAAACAAACAGAAAACCTAATGAAGATGATCTTAATTCTTATTTAGTAACCATCTAACTAAAAAGAACAACTTCTATTTATAACCTATCAACATATCTACCAAATTATTACTATAACTAACCTTAAATCACATATAAAGAAATGAAATCAATTCAAGCTAATATTACAAGACATAATCATAAAGATAATATTATAAAACATAATCATATGGTAAAAAGAAATAAAGACTTAACAAGTACTCTAAATAATTTGATCACAGACTTTTAAAAGGAAATATAATCACTATCTAACTATTCTAATCAAAACATACTCAAAGAACTGAAGAAAACATATAGTAAACTATGTAAAATATGCTAAGGACTGGATGAAAGACTGAACAACAGGTTGAAATGGCAGTCTATATAACGAACCAAACAAACTGTCTATATGACAGTTTGTATACAAAAACACTTAAAACTTTGAAAGAAATGATTAATATAGATGAATTCAGGCCACCTGACTCATGTATGAAATAACTAGAATGTAAAAACATGAATTTAAACCTATTTCACAACTACATTTACTCTACAAGATAATTCAAATACAATTCATAACTTGAAAGCATCATTACCTATTGCAATTTGAAAGGAAATTGAAAATTAAATAAATTCAGAACATAATAAGAATTAGCAGAATTGAAACTAACTATGATTAAATTCTACAGTATTGAAGGCAGTAAATTCTACAGTATTGAAGCAATTTAATTTATTAAGATTGAATCAAATAATAAACTGGAAATGCATCAAAAGGAATTACAATCTAGTCTATATGCAACATCAAAAGAAATTACAATCTAATCTATATGCAACATCAAAAGAAATTACAATCTAATCTATATGCAATTGGTTGCTAACTTAAAATGAAAGACTATGTAAACATCATAATATTGAAATGAAATCTAAGCTATAAACATCAGAATACTGAAATGAAATCTAAGCTACAGGAAATAATATAAACGATTGCAAGAATGAAATTACATAAACAATCTATGAACAAAGCTATACTAATTAAAAAAAGGAAATGAAAGAGAATATACGAAATATAAAACTCTGATTGGCGGGGGGGCCTCCCAGCAAACAGAGTCAAAGCCTACTAATCGTTAATGAAGCATGATCGTAGACAGTGTAACAGAACTTCCATTAAAAATAAGAAACAGAGTCTGAATTACATGAAAACTTGCTGAGCTAAAAACTACTTCTACTACTGCTAACTTCCTTTTCCCATACAAGCGTTCTTATATAGACTTTTGAGAAAGCGAGTGAGTCGACCCTTTAGTGTTCGGCTGCTCTTTGAGATGAGTCAACCATTATTACAATCCGTTCTCTAATGCCAACACACAGTCATTTTTCCTCCCTTATCGCGAGTCGGTTTCCATCGCGCATGAGGTGGCGTACAAGATTCCCTTCTTTGGCATGAACTAGTGGTGTGATGTCAATCAGAGAGGTATGCTAGCAACCTTCCATAACAAGGCTAATGCTAACACTTCGACATGTGGACAACAAGTGGTTTGTAGGTCGCTCCATGCCTAAATGTTGGAGAATCAATCAGTTCCAACACGCGGTTGTTTTGGCAAGCTAAATGACGAGCTAGATATGCTATGCGCATATCTAGCCGAATGTGTGTATGTGTCTCAAACTTGCCCCAAAAAGTATGCTCTGCAATTAATGAATGCATTTTTTAGCAATGACATCAATTAACAACGAATTTACTCATTAAAACAATAAAATAATCAAGAATGAATCAATCTTAAATAAATCCAAAATAAGATCATACCTGAAGCTGAATGGTAATCTGTATGATGCAAAAGACGCCAAAAGATAACAAAATAAGCGTTAATACATAAGGTTTTAAGCTCAAAGATAGTAACAAAATGGGGCTCAACAAAAACCATCTGGCCTAGGAGCTTTGTCTGGTTCCATTGTCCAGATGACATCCAAAATTTCTTGTTCAGTGAAGGGTTTCATTAAGACTTGGTTACCTTCAGTGCTGACTAGAGGAGGTACATTGTCCAAAAAATCAGCAGACACTTCACCATTAGGGAGGCCATCTTCCTGAAATAAGAGCTGAAAGTGCCTACTTGCAGCCTGTTTTAGCAGAATTTGACCTTTAATGATGTCCCCCTCCCCAATAGAGATTTCTGAAATATGGTTCTGATCCAATCTGGCCCTGCATTGGCGGTGGAGAAAGGCAGTGTTTTTATCACGTGCCTGCAACCAGAGGCTGCGAGACTTCAGCCTGAGGAATTCCTCTTCTTGTCAAAAAGATTGAGTGGTTTTAAGTTGGGCAAACTTTTTCAGAGCTAACTGAGATTTTGTGATTTCACTGTCTTCCGTTCCTAGTTGAATCGCTGATAAATCAATTACTCTCTCTTTCCTATTGGTAATTGGAGTATTCAGAGGTGTTTTTACCCAAGTTTTAAAATCATATTTAGTTATTTTAAGCTTGTGTTCCCAGATGTAACTAGGGGATCCATATACATATTGGGACCATGCTTGAGACACAGTAGCAAAAAAACCATCTCTCTCAACCCAAAGTGGACTGAAACGAAACGGTATTGGCCCAATATTTTATTCTTTTTCAAATAGTAGAGAGATAGGGTGGTGATTAGACGTGAGTTTGGGTAAGATTTTTAAAGAAATAATGGATTTCCAATCCAATAGAGAGTTGTGAACTAGGAACCAGTCGAGATGGGAAACAATATTTGTTGAACCCACTCTATTATTAGACCACATGAAACGTCCATACTTGGGTTTAATATCATTTAGTTCGTAGGAAAGGATCCACCGTGTCTTGAAATTGGTCCTTGCCATGAAGCCCACCAATTTTCTCACTTGGGGCCAAGGATATATTAAGATCTCTAGCTACTACTGTATTTGAACGAGAATTAACCTCTAAAAACTCAGATAGCAATTTCCAGCATTCTTTTTTTTCATTGTAGTTGACTGGAACATAAACGTTAAATAGGGACAATGATATCTTAATAGATATATGGTAAAGGTCTATAAAGATCCAATGCTGAGTGGAAAACCATATTTTTAACTGAAAACTTTCATCACACCAAAGAGTAGCTAAGCACCTAGAGGTACCTCTCGAGCTAACAGCTCTACCAGCATTCAATTTCCATTTTGTTTTACTGAGAAGAAGAAGAGCTTACTTCTCTATCTTAGTCTCTCGAAGCAATAGATTTTCAGAAGGGACCATCCGCAACAAATATTTGACTGCTTCAGCTTTGATTGGATTCCCCAATCCCCTACAGTTCTAGGAGAAAATCAACATTACTTACCCAAGTGGGAGGGAATTATTACTCCCTTTGGGGGCCTTGTCCTCTTGCTCCTTCCTAGTGACATTTCAATGGTGGACTGGCTGCCTTGCATCTTTAGCCTCTCAACCTCTCCTTCTCGGGCCTCCTTACGAGACTTCCTACCAGCCTTTTTAGAAATTTTCCCGATTGAATATTCTTTAGAAGAGCTTGAACTATTGGCATGCTTCTACCTAGTTATATCAGCATAAGAAGGAGAGACATTGGCTCCATTTGGAGAAGTGTGGTGTTGCTGCATGGGTTCTACTACCCTGGAAGATCCATGATAGATGCTCCTGCTTGATCCATTGGTCCAGAATTCACTTCAGTTTCAACATCCTTCTCTTCGAATTGTTGCATTTCACCTTCTTCAAGAATAGGAGCTTCAGGAGAACTAAGAACAACAAATTGATTGGAGGGTGCATTGGGGAGTTTTGCAACCTTAGACTTAGAAGGATATTTCCTAGCAGCAGAGTCTCATTCCAAAGGCTTTTTGTCTTTGTCTTTCTTTGTAGGATCAATATTGGAAGTTCCTGCTTTATGGACTTGGGTCCATTGATCATCATTCTCTTTTGTAAGTTCCTCTTATAATTTTGAGCGAAATGGTTGTAACCATGGAAAAACCAGAACTTGAATGGAATTTGTCCATAGTCTAGATCTTGGATATGCGACCATTCAGCTACTGTTAGATTTATTTCCTCGGGAATTCTATCTCCAAATAAACTTTGACATGTATTCTTGCACATGAATATTGATCTTTCCTTTCTTCCCTACCGATGTATTTACCAAGCTTATTCCCAATGGTTTCAAGGGATTCTGAGTTCCAGCAGTGTAGTGGTAAATGCGAAATCCATACACAAACAGGGACAGCAGACGAAACATCTTGAGTGGGATCGAAATCAGGAGACCACTTGTTCAAATAAAGCCCCTTGGGGCCCATGAAGTATGGACCATTTCTGAATATGAGGTCATGATCCTCTGCAGAGTCAAAGAAAAAGACAAAATATCCTCTTCCGACAAAGTGAGTTCAGATACCTTCAGATACTAAGGGCCTCCAGTTTCTTTGCACCCATCCATCAATAGCCTTCAGAGAGGGCCAGAGACTCGTGAATTTCCCAATAAGGCCGCACTCATGAAGGTTTAAAGCTGTTTGGAAAGTTCATTCAGAAGGAAGCTCGACCGAGGCGATGTCAACTTTCTTGACAAATTTCTGACAAATTTATGGGAAGGACCTTCTTTCCTCTTGCCACGGAAGCGATCAATCTTTTGAATGCTTTAAGGTAAGGAGGAAGGGGTAGAGGAGGAACCCCTCCAGAATCCATAGGGAAAAATCCACCAGAACAAGACTTGAGAGGATAGATCTTCCAACCCAATAAGATAGACTCCTACAGTAGGCTCTGTCAATGAACCCAAAGCACCAGTGCACAGGAAAACCTCCTTCAAAGAGAAAGATTCTAAAAAAATATTGCAATCTTCGAATTCAAGAACAAGAATTGGAAACTGCATAAAATAACCAAGAGATCCAAGCCAGGTCTTCTCTCTGCTCCCCCCACGATAATCAATCCACCAATGACGGAGCAAAAGTAAGCAAGGAAGTCACACAACGCAGATCAGATAGGCCAGAATGCTTCCTCCAACAACTAATCGACTAGTTGAATCAAAAGGTAATGTCAACCCTTTTCAAACTTGTTAAAGTGTTTAATTTATTTTTCATAATTAAAAGAATTGCATTACCAATTAGAAATTTACAATTACATTTACCTTTTTCTAAAGTTTGATTTTCAAGTATTAACCCCTCCAAGACCATATCCAAGGTTAAATTTAAGTTTTAGCCACTTATCTAAGTTTGATTATATAACTACAAACTTTGTTCAACCATGGTCATATTCTAGCCCCGTTACTTTAACATATTGTGAGACAATTAACATGTTTATGAATTCTTTGGTTGGGGATATTTCTTAATGGAACATTATTATTTTCTTAGTTTTTCCTTCTTATTTATATCCATCATGTTGATTAATTGGCAATTGGTTGGGACCTGAGTAACATAAATCATACCCTGTTCCATGGTAATGTGTCCTCCTCTAGTTACTAAAGTGAATTTGGTGAAAACTATTGAATTGTTGGTAGAACTTGCTCTTCTTGTTCCTCATAGAGCGAAAACAGTGCATACAAAGACAAATTATCCACATTTATACTGAATGCATTCACATGTATACTAAGTTTGAATGCATTGTCATTGACCACTTAAGTATTTTTGAATAATCCATATCTCAACATATTATACTTCTTGGTTGCATGTACATTTTCTCTTTGCTTGAATAGAGTAAAGCCATTTTCCCAACACATGGTTAGTGAGCAACATAAATCACAGCACATTGTTTGAATTAGGTAATGAAGTTGTTTCCCTTTCCATATCTGAATTACCTAATTCATGCCTCCTCTTCATTCTCTAGAAATGGCATTTTGGTGATGACTACTTAGTCATGTTTGTATCCCCATTAGTAACAACATACCCTAAAAGAGTGGTATGAGCTCTTTTATTGTAGTTGTAGGCTCTAACACCTTTTCTTTCCATTAGGATTTTCATTGAATTTTGTCATCCATTATATTCGTTGTTTTTCCCTATTCTTGGCTAGAGAATTTGTTGCCTTTAGGTAGGATTCAATTAGATGTCTTGTCTTTAGATCAACTCAAAATATAATGGCCATGCCTCAACTCCTGGTTCAAATTAGGGTTTTGGACCCTCTAGAAATTTCTTGAAAGTTCGCATGTGACTAGCTCCACATATGTGGATAGTGAGAGTTGGCATGAAATCCACTCAATACAATGGTGGTCAAATAGATAGGTCAACTTGTGCGAGACATAACTTCCTCACACAAACTCCAATTGAGGCAATTCGTCTAGAATTAGAAAGGTCTCTGAGTGTAGAACAACGTCAAGGGGCTGGGAGCAATGCCTACAAACTTTTGACCCCAAAAAATGTCATTTAATCCTTCAAATGAGCCTTGGAAGGATATGGACCCCAAATCTACAAAGTAAGACCTACCCCTAAAATTGGCCCTAGAAGCCAATTCATCCAATTGTTCCACCAAAAAAGCACCAAAATAGATGATGAATTATACATTAATCCGTTTCAGACCATACTTCCCATTTTAGGAGGCTTTTGGTCCCCAAAATATTTTACTAAATTAGGTCAGGATATTTTTCCTCTACCTTTTCCCTCAAGTACCATTTAGCCTTGCTTGTAAGTTGTCCTTTCAACCCAATCTGCAGAAGGCCATGTTGTGCATGTTTGGTAGTTATGGAATTCTTTGTGACTTGTTCCAACTCTGCTTGAGAATCAGGTGCTAAATCCTCTATGGTAGCAAGAGTTGCTAGGCCTCCTAGTCTAACATGGAAGGCTCATAGAGTTTCAAATTTTCCACATTCACTACTAAGTAAATGTGCATGTAGTAAAAGGGCCACACCATAAATCATTGATCTTCTTACCAAGACCTATAGTCTTTCCTTGTTCAACTATAACCAAACTCTATCTCCCACTTTGAATGATTTCTCAACCCTATGTTGGTCATGTATGGCCTTGTACTTTTTATGTGACTTGTTCAATGTCACATGTACTTGCAAATGGATTTGTCCAATATTATCAATAATTTTTTCATCTCTTAATGCTTCACCTGTGGTGTCTTCCCTCACCCCCCCTGTTTTCTATATACAACATCTAGAGCTCAAGGTGGAACATATCCAAAACAACTTTCAGAAGGGGACCTACCAATGGAAGTGTGGGTTGCTCTATTATAAGAGCGTTGAATTTAGATCAGATTTTCATCCCAAGTCTTAAGATTATTTTGATTGTAACCCCTCAAAATATGCACCAAATTCTTGCTGACTATTTATGTTTGCCCATTTTTCTATGGATGGAATGTTGTAGATCTCTTCAACTTAGTGTCCATGTTCTCCCAAAGTGTAGTCCAAAAGGCACCGAGAAATGTGGTATCATTGTTTGAGATGAATCTCCTTGGTATCCTAAATGCACCCAAACCTAGTTAAAGAATATGTGCACTTCTTATTTCCCTTTGATGGTCTTTTTACAAGACATATTTTGTTGAATCTATCAACTACCACAAATAAATAGTCATGTCTCTTCTTAGTGGTTGCTAACCCACCCACAAAATTACTGGAAATGTTTTACCAAGGTGAAGTGGGTATAGGTAAGGAATGGTATAAACGTTGGTTTCTATTACTGGCCTTGCTGGTAGAAAAAAGTATGCATCCTCTAATATATCATTCTACATTTTCTTTCATCATGGGCCAATGCAACTAGCTTTTTAAGTTAGCAATTGTCTTCCCAACACAAAATTCCTTGCAACTTTGAAGGCGTGTCTCTCTCTAATAAGCTGTAATATTTAACCTTTAGGAACATAGAGCTTGTCTAGCTTGTACAATAACCCCTTATGGAGATGATACTAAGCCTTATGGTCACCTTATTCTACATGAAATTGGCCTTCAATCTATTGAAACACCTCCTTGAAGTCCTCATCTTCTAAGTATCCATCTTTGTATGCATCATGGGAAACATGCATAAGAGTTTCCAAAGTTGTAATATTGGATGCAAGTGGCTTTGAAAGCATGTCTTCCAACTTATTGGTGCTTCCTTTCTTATACTTTATGGCTAGAATAAATTGTTGCTAAAAACCAATCCAATTGTAATGTCTAGTTTGTTGTAGCTTACTATAGGCCCACAAATACTATAGTGGTTGGTAATGTGTGTGGATAATAACCTCATTACCCATTAGATAGTGCTTCCAATTCTTAACAACTTGAACCAGGGAATATAGTTCCTTATCATAGGTAGAGTAGTTCAACACTCCCGCTAAGAAACATTTCAAAATGATAGCATACCAAATTACCTCCTTGAATCAAAACTACTCCCATATCATACCCGCTTGCATCTGTCTCCACTTTAAAATAATTTTGCAAATTAGGCAATGCAAGAACTGGTGCTTGACTAATATATTGTTTTATCTCTTTTAAAGGTTTAAGTTGATTCTTCCCCCACCAGAAATAGTTATTGCTCATTGTTATGGCATGGAGTGGTGCAGCTATCGCTGAAAAAGATGCAATAAACTTTCATACGTACTATGTTTCCCCAACAAACCTCCTAAATTTAATGATATTATAGGAATTTTCCATTTTCTAATGGACTCATCTTTGCCAAGTCTATATTGATTTCCCCTCAACTAATCACATACCCCAAATACACGAATGATTGTTGAGAGAACTCACATTTCTTGAGATTACCCAGTAGCTGATGATTTTTCAAAGTGTTTACACTTGCATGAGATGTGAGATATTCTTCTCCAACCTTGAGCTATAAACCAATATATCATCCAAATAAAGTTGAATTCGTGAACCTATTGATCTTTAGGAAAATGAGAGCAATTGTGAAGTAGATTATACAATGGAATCTCAAGAACAATGTACATTGACAAGACAAATCTGAGACAAATTTGATAAGAATTGATTAGTAAATTACAACATTAATCTTTATTAATTCAACAGTAATACAACAATGTTACAATAAGGAGAATTTGAATCATGTGGATAGGATTCGAATATACCAACTCAATCTAATTGAATAGCGAACTAGGAGTGTCTAAATCACTGCATGGGAGCCACTAGTCTAAATCCTGATGTCTAAATCAGTATGACAATCAGCTAAACTAGTTAAACCAGTTAAACTGACGAGGTAGGTGGAAAAAGGCACCACTTCCCCATGCATCCATGTAAAACTGGTGCTAGATTGACTGGAAGTGATATAATTGAATGTAACTAGAGGTTGACTCAGCATAACTGCTTACCTACCACAACCAACTGATGGAAGCTGCTAGTGGCACTCATAGTGGTCTGCTATAATGTAGGGATTGGTCTCAGAGGCACATAAACTCATGCATGAACATACATTAAGTGGTAGTTAACCTCTATATGTGTTCTCCACACTCTAGTACAGTAATAATGTCCCCCTAAGCTAGTAAAGATGACCAAATAGACTATATGTGGACAGGGGAGGATTATATAATCTTAACATCCCGCCTTAATCCTAACTTGGACAACTTTGGGCCCTAGAAACTAGGCCTAAAGTCACCCATACAATCTAATGAAAAAAAAACTGCTTAATAATTGACGAAAATGGGGAAACCTCGTGGGAACCCCCCCCAATCCAATTGTAATGTCTAGTTTGTTGTAGCTTACTATAGGCCCACAAATACTATAGTGGTTGGTAATGTGTGTGGATAATAATTTCATTACCCATTAGATAGTGCTTCCAATTCTTAACAACTTGAACCAGGGAATATAGTTCCTTATCATAGGTAGAGTAGTTCAACACTCCTGCTAAGAAACATTTCAAAATGATAGCATACCAAATTACCTCCTTGAATCAAAACTACTCCCATATCATACCCACTTGCATCTGTCTCCACTTTAAAATAATTTTGCAAATTAGGCAATGCAAGAACTGGTGCTTGACTAATATATTGTTTTATCTCTTTTAAAGGTTCAAGTTGATTCTTCCCCCACCAGAAATAGTTATCGCTCATTGTTATGGCATGGAGTGGTGCAGCTACCGCTGAAAAAGATGCAATAAACTTTCATACGTACTATGTTTCCCCAACAAACCTCCTAACTTTAATGATATTATAGGAATTTTCCATTTTCTAATGGACTCATCTTTTCCAAGTCTATCTTGATTTCCCCTCAACTAATCACATACCCCAAATACACGAATGATTGTTGAGAGAACTCACATTTCTTGAGATTACCCAGTAGTTGATGATTTTTCAAAGTGTTTACACTTGCATGAGATGTGAGATATTCTTCTCCAACCTTGAGCTATAAACCAATATATCATCCAAATAAAGTTGAATTCGTGAACCTATTGATCTTTAGGAAAATGAGAGCAATTGTGAAGTAGATTATACAATGGAATCTCAAGAACAATGTACACTAACAAGACAAATCTGAGACAAATTTGATAAGAATTGATTAGTAAATTGCAACATTAATCTTCATTAATTCAACAGTAATACAACAATGTTACAATAAGGAGAATTTGAATCATGTGGATAGGATTCGAATATACCAACTCAATCTAATTGAACAGCGAACTAGGAGTGTCTAAATCACTGCATGGGAGCCACTAGTCTAAATCCTGATGTCTAAATCAGTATGACAATCAGCTAAACTAGTTAAACCAGTTAAACTGATGAGGTAGGTGGAAAAAGGCACCACTTCCCCATGCATCCATGTAAAACTGGCGCTAGATTGACTGGAAGTGATCTAATTGAATGTAACTAGAGGTTGACTCAGCATAACTACTTACCTACCACAACCAACTGATGGAAGCTGCTAGTGGCACTCATAGTGGTCTGCTATAATGTAGGGATTGGTCTCAGAGGCACATAAACTCATGCATGAACATACATTAAGTGGTAGTTAACCTCTATATGTGTTCTCCACACTCTAGTACAGTAATAATGTCCCCCTAAGCTAGTAAAGATGATCAAATAGACTATATGTGGACAGGGGAGGATTATATAATCTTAACACCCCACCTTAATCCTAACTTGGACAACTTTGGGCCCTGGAAACTAGGCCTAAAGTCACCCATACAATCTAATGAAAAAAAAAACTGCTTAATAATTGACGAAAATGGGGAAAACCTCGTGGGAACCGCCCCCGCCCCCCCCCCCTCAAAATAAGCAGGATTCAGGAAAACAAGCTATACTTAAGAGAAAAGTTTCCTCTTTGGGTAAAAATTTGTAAAAAAAATGTTGCAATTTGCAGCTATGTGGAGCAGCCATTCTTATGTGCATCAACATCTTGGGACTGTGCATGTGAACCTTTCCATCTTCTTCCAATATGTTGAATGTTTCTCTCGTTTCTTCTTTCTGGAGGAGGAATGGAATGATCCATTTTGTTCATCAGTGGGCCAAATTTTGGATCAATCTTCATCATCAAGAAGCATTTCTTTGGAAGTTGGTTGCACCACTCTGTAGGTAGCAAAGTTGTGTGAGAGAGTGCAACACTTTCATTATGATACTGGGACCTCGTTTTTCTTCTATCATTTGGATTCTCGCCACCATTCCTAGCTACTTCAATGCGATTTTGGGCCCATTTAGGCTTCTGATTCGAAATAGGAGCTGGAACTGGATCTAGATCATCTTGAGGTACAATCTCAATATCAAGATCATGTCAATAATATTCCTCATCTTCTGAAACTAAAATTTTAGACAACATATCATTATCTGCAAATGGAGATGAAAGAGAGTTTTTACCTTCCCTATCGAATGGATTTTGAGATTGTGCGGGAGCTAAGTATGGCAGAAAGTGTGAGACTTCATATACCTTGGAGGCATGGTTTGCAACACCCTTTGCTATAATCTTCCCAGCTGAGATATTTGAGATCTCCACTGAGTCAAGACCAAATACAACTTGCTTTGGCGAGCTAGTACGTGTCATCTAATAAACAAATAACAAATTTGTTGCAAGAGAGGGCACATAGAGTACATTCTTAAACTCACCATGCTGGATTTTAATAGAACCTCTCCCAGTAGTTGGTATTTTGGAGTCATCTCCCATATGAATGCTAGGTCCTCTTGATAGAGTGAGAGTGGTGAAGGATTCCCTGGAGGAAACCATGTGGTTGGATGCTCCAGAATCTATCAAGTAAGCCTTCGACAGAGTGAGGCCTGCCTTCAAGGCATGGCACCTCTCATGAAATTTTTTGTCAGTTTTCCAGCATCAGACTTATTTTCTCCTTGTGGAAGGGAAATATCGTTCTGTTCAAGGAGTGTTGGAAGTTGATCGATGGTGTTCTTCATGCACTAGCTCTCTGGATGAAAGCCTCTCATACAGTATGGACACTTGATCTTATTTTTCCTGGAACCTGAGTCTCCATCGGAAGATTCCTTATTATGATCTAGCTTCGAATCAATGTCTTTAGTCTCCCTCCCTCTATGTTTCCCTCTTTCTTGCACATTGTTTGAGTCTATCACTAAGAGTGCTAGGTTCTTGGAGGTTCAAAGCACTCCAATTTGAACCAATTTGTCTTGCTCTTGTATTAAGGACTCAACAAAAGCATCTAGAGAAGGCATCTTCCGATTTGGGATGGAAGCTCTTCTGGAATGGAATGCAGAGACAAAGGTTGAATAGTCAGAGCCAATCTTGCTTAGTACATACAACACAAGTTGTTCATCTTTCCTCTCTAATCCACATTGTTTGCATTGCAATACTAGTGACTTGTTTTTTGTGAAGAATTGCTGAATAGATTCGAAACTACTAGTTATGTGCCCTCAAAGCTCATCTTGTTTTCCAAATAAAGATTCAAGCTTATCCCAAGCTTCCTTTGGAGTCCTTAGTCCCTCAATATGGAATAAAATATACCGGGAAATATGGGTGCACATGAATTCGAAGACCTCATCAACTCGATTCAAAAATTTGTTCTTCTCAACATGTTGTTGGGGCTTAGTTTCTCTGCCCATAGTCATCCTATACATGCCAAGCTTGTGTAAGGACACCTGCATATGTGCCCTCCAATCAGTGTAGTTGAAGGGTGTAAGGATTTGGGGTACGGGAGCCGAGGAATCCATATTTCTGTATGTTGAACAATCAATTCCTCAAGAAGCTAAGTAGATACCTGAAAAAACACTGCAAAAAACGATTTCAATTTGCAATCATGCCAGTTTCAAGCCTTTCAACCTCGACATGTACACTTTCTCAGAGTTTTTCACACCTCGATAAACTTCTCTTAACAGGATTTAGAGGGAGAAAGGCTATAATTCTAGGATTTATGTTGAAACTCAGTTGCTTCTTATGTACAATGGAGATCGGACAAGACTTGTTGCTAGCCTGAACAAGGCTCTGATACCATGTTGAATTTGCGAACCTATTGATCTACAGGAAAATGAGAGCATCTATGAAGAAGATTATGCAGTGGAATCTCAAGACAAATTTGAGACAAATCTTATAAGAATTGATCAGTAAATTACAACATTAATCTTCGTTAATTCAATAGTGTTACTATAAGGAGAATTTGAATCATGTCGATAGGATTTGAATCTACCAATTCAATCTGACTAAATATATAACTAGGAGTGTCTAAATCACTACATGGGAGCCACTAGTCTAACTCCTGATGTCTAAATCGTCCCGACAATCAGTTAAACTAGTTAAACCAATTAAACTAATGAGGTAGGTGGAAAAAGGCACCACTTCCTCATGCATCCATGAAAAAATGGGTGCTAGAAAGACTGAGAGTGGTCTAACTGAATGTAACTAGAGGTTGAGTTAGCATAACTGCTTACTTACCACAACCAACTGATGGAGGCTACTATTGGCACTTAGAGTGGTCTCCTATAATGTAGGGATTGGTCTGAGAGGCACATTAACTCATGCATGAACATACAGTAAGTGGAAATAACCTATAAATGTGTTCCCCACACTCTAGTACAATAATAATGTCCCCTAATCTAGGCAAGATGATCAAATAGACTATATGTGGACAAGGGAGGATTATATCATCCTCACAAATACACTATAACAATTGAATCTAAATATGGGCACAACACATCATTCATTAATCTCATAAATGTAGTTGGTGCATTACATAAACCAAAAGGAATGACCATCCATTCATACAAACCTTGCCTTGTCTTAAAGATAGTATTCCAATTGTCTTCTTCTTTGACACATACCTATGGTATCCTAATTTGAGATCCAACTTGCTGAGTTTTTTGGCACATTGCAACAGGTTTGATAAATCATCAATCATGGGCAGAAGGTATCGATTCTTAAGTGTAATATTGTTCAAATCTCTGTAGTTGATACACATCTTCCAAGTTACATCCTTCTTGGATACTATGATGATAGGTGCCCCACACGGTGAGGTGCTTGGTCAAATCACACCTTGCTCCAACAACTACTGCGACTACTTCTTCACTTAATATGCTTCCATAACATGATGTCTATCAACCCAATATTTGGTAATGGATAGTCAGGAAACAACTATATCTCATGTTCTACTTCTCTCTTAGGTGGTATCCCTTTAGGATATTGGAACACTCCTATGTATGCATGTATCCAACTCCTCCAACTAATTTTTTTACTCTCTAGTACACCTCTCTAGGCATGCCTTACTCTTACAAATCCATCACCTGAACGATTCTCTCACAATAAAAGAAAAATATATTTCTTACTTGTGTTATTTAAACTCTTGGGCATGGCTAGCACTTACCGATGATACCTTTGATTTACCTTTATGTGCATTGATAATTGTTAAATGTACAGCGTCAGGAGTCATTCTCCAAGCCAATCTTGTGTGACAAATGATTGGGCCTCATGTGTTGAGGCAGAGAGACTGAGTTGGACTCAGTAACTTGGAGTAGATCCATTAGGGTGAACCTAAGGATGACTAGAGTTTTGTGAGTAATATCAAGGCTATAGGCTTGTGAGTAATATCAAATATCCTCATACTATTAAGGTGGTGATGTTGTAAGGTCTTGTGAGTAATATCAAGTTCATAGACTTGTGAGTAATATCAAGTCATACTTGTAGGAAATACCAAGTCATTATTCTCATAAACGGTACCCTATGAGGTGGACCTCCAATTATAGAGGTGGACTTGTGGGTAATATCAAGTCATTATTCTCATGTGGACACTTGGTGATAGTGGGTACCCATGGGGTGGACATCTAGTCATAGAGGTAGATGATTTGAATGTTGAAGCATCAAATTTTATGTGATATATTACTAACCATGGTCATTTGAGATGGATAAATATATTAAGTCTACTCTAGAGACCGATCACCTCCAGAGTGAATTACTTTAACATATGATATGGTCTGAGAGTAATACAATATGATCATAGCATCTAACAATTCCTCTGGGTATAATATGATACGATAGATCAATAAAGTTAACACATCTAGACCATACAATAAGATAAAAGATAAAGAGATAAGCATTGAGAAAGAGAGAATTTGAATTGCCTAAAGATGGCTAAGTGAACTCGAGTTATTGAGCTTTAGTTAAATATGAATGCCTCAATAAATGCTTCAGTTAAAGCATCAGTTGAAATATTAATGTATGCATTCAGTTAAGTGAAGAAGAGGTCAGTGGTCACTTCCATATGTTTCAGACATAAATGGAGCACTCAGTCTATGATTCTCATATCTATATGTTTAGAGGGTGAAGTGTATTCGCTAGCTACTGAAGAACTAGTAGGACTGGTTGATGCACCTCCTATTAAGAGGAGACCTACATGGTGCTTATATTTAGAAGGAAGCATATCACAATATTCAATAATATTATCATTATTCTTGGGATTAGAGGTGTGCCAGTCACCATATAATATGTTCCTCAGTTAAGGAAAATACTTGGTAAATTATAAAAAATTAAAAATAAATAAATAATAATAATAAAATTAAAAATAAATAATTTTTAAGCATATCCTTACAAATTTATAATTTATATAAATATACTAAAAAAAATTAACTTATATTTTAATTTTGTAATATTTCAATTAATTTAAATTTTCTATAAATATAATAAAAAACATTAACTTATGTTTTAATTTTATATTTTATATAAATATAATAAAAAATATTAACTTATGTTTTAACTTTGTAATATTTCAATTAATTTAACTAATTGTATTTAGTTTATTCCTCCTTTTAAAAAAACACATAGTTTATTTAATCAATCAATGGTAACGTGTTACATCATGAAGAGTTAACAGCACATCCATGCATGGATCAAGACTCATATCATGGGGCTCATGGACAAGAAGTAAAAGACATATATATCTATGTAATCTCTCACATACAATAACTATCAAAATATGATTGTCATATATGTCCATAGGGGAAATATAGAGAGCCCATAGGCATTATCCTAGAAAGAGCTTTTGGGGAAGCCAATATAAAACAGTCACACATAGGTGACATAACAGCAAGTTGAATCTCACAAAAGTATTATATGCCATACTCAAAAGAAGGAGTAGGTCAATCAGAGCAAAGCTCTTCTAAAATAGTTGTAAGGATGCTTCCTTAGTGACTAAACCTTCACAATAATCAGTAAATGTTAGTTGACCAGGGGCCAATATGAGCCCTTCCTTGGATAATGTATATGCCCTCTCATTATGTTCCCTATAGACATGTTTAAAGTCCACAACTGAAAAGGATACTATGAGCTTACTTAAGTTAATACACCATGCCTCCAAGCTTAGAATGGTGAGAGAAGATAAGTCCTTTACCCAGTTTATAATAACTGATGAGTCTCCAAAAGCATGTAAGTAGGGCAGCCCAATTTCTTTTGAGACGTACAATAACGCCCAAAGAGCTAATAGTTTAGCACGGGTATTTATACTTCTACCACAACCCAATTTGATAGAGAGATGATGATGTTCATTGATCCATATACAGACACCTGCACCTCCAGACGAATCAGCTGCAGCCCCATCGAAAAAATCCATGGGATAGCATTTGTCAGGTGGGCTACCAATGGGTATTCAAAATGTCATAACATTACTAAGCTGGTAAGATATGGGTATTCAAAATGCCCAATTTCTTGTGATCTTAAATTTTGGGATGAAGCAGAGTTTCAACTTTTATATATATGTTTTTTTTTAAATGAAATGATTTGGATGAGAAGTTGTTTAAAGATCATGAGATTTTGACTTTTTCAATTTCTATTGATAGAATTTGGCGATTTAATATTTGTCTAAATTACAAATTTTCATTTCATAAATGAATTCATCTCCCCCAAAACTCTTTTTCTACTCTAATTGTGCAGTCTCAACACCTTATATCTACAATACCAACAATTCTTCCAAATCTAGTAATCTTTACACTACTAGTCTTAAAATGAGACAAAATCCCAAAAACAAAATTCCCAACAATAAAATAGAATTATAACATTTATCATAACACCTAATAAATTTATTTATAATTTTACAAAAAATATTAAAATATATAAATACACTATATATATATGTATGTATGTATGTATGTATGTATGTATATTCTAATAGTTAGGAGCATGTGTTTCCTCTTAAAAGGTCATAGGTTCAAATCCAGAGAGGGTAGTGTATGTATACATATGTAGACTTTAGCAGTTAAATTGTTGCGCAAAGGAGGGTCCCTTATCCCACAAACAAGAAGGTCACATACACTAGTTTGATATATCGAAAGTGACCTTAAAAATAGATTATTATTAAATATATTCCCATAATATCTTCCCTATCAATATCATAGAATTTTCTTTTCATCCAACTAAAAACAAAACAAACATGGTCCATTTCAAATAGTTAGTACTATTAAGATGGTCCATGCCTAAATACATCTCAAATAGTTAGTATAAAAAAATAGTCCATGTGACACTCACATACACATTAAAAATGTATTAAAATGAATCATGCGTATTTGAAAAAGTCATAAATAAATAAGGATGATAGCACTGTAATTAATTTAAATAAGTTTTTTATAAAAAAATTATATTTTTATATATGTTTGGAATTATGTTTGTACGACTGTACTAAATAATAGAGATGTTATGATGCCTATTAGCGTTTGTTAGTAACAAACATCCTCTAACCGTTTGTGTTGAAAGAAACCTCAACTTTAGAATATGCCTCATCTACATTGGCTTATGGCCCATTGACTTTCTTAATATTTTGGCCCATTGTTCTTTATTAATTCTTATGGATGTTTATAGTCCCATATCGTTTGCTCTTTCAATGATTTGGCTTGACACCATTAAAATAAAAGGCCCCCCTTGCAAAGTCTTATTTGATGTTGATTATACCATTGAATCTACAAATCTTTGTGGTAATGACTGAGCTTTGTAAGACCCACATATAGTCAAGTTGGATGTTGATTTTCAATGTCATGATGTAAATGCCTCAGTTGAAAGTTGGATGTTGATTGGTTGGATATCGATTGGTTGGTTATTGATTTCTTTATATAGAGGTATGGATGGTTACTTCTTCATAGGTATAGATGGTTACTATGGTTTCTTCAAAGTATAAATGAATATTATGATTAGAGAGGGGAGGATTTTTTATGATAGTTAAATTTTTTTATTTATTGTTATGTATAATTGTGAGATGGTGATAAAGAGAAATTAGCTAGAAACTATTATTGAGTGGATGGAAGTTTGTTGAGACAAGTAAAATCTGAGTTACAGTTATAATTTCTTGGATTTTGAGTAGTTAAATTTTCTAGCCATCCAATGCTAGAGCACTGGAAGGGTATTGAAATAGCTTGAGGGATTACTTACATAGAAGGGGATCTCATTCATGATCTTGTGCAAGTTGAATGGAAAGAGTGGTAGTTGATTATGATAGTTGTGGAGGATATTTCTCGCACAAGTGAGTTTTATGGGTTATGGGTTGAGCAAGAGGACCTAGAGCCATATTTTAGGCATATCCTTGTGCAATCATAGTCTCAACTTAAGGGTGACTTTTGTCATGCAAAATACTAGTATGACAGAGACCATGTGACTACGAGGAGCATCCTTCTTATGTAGCCAGTTTATGGTGAATACTAGACAAATAAGAGTTTTTTGGTGTGTTTATGTTACTATGTTTGGTATGAATATGAAATATTGTGATTTTTGTTATAAAAGTTTTTATTTTTTAATTTGATTTATGTGTTTCCTCCTAGACAGTTACGGGTTGTATATATCTGTAGATTTTAGTAGTTAAATTGTTACACGAAGGAGGATTCCTTGTCTCACAGACAAGAGAATCTCATTCATCAAATTGATATTTGACTTAGTTGTAACTTCAAAATAAACTATTATATTTTATTAATATTATTATTTACACAATAAAAAAAGAAAATATATAAATATATATTAATCATTTTAAAAATCAAAGTAATTAAATATTATGGTAATAAATATATTAATATTAATGTGTATTTGCTTTTAAGTTAAAGATTATAAGGACAAAGAGGATATGGTGTATATATATTTATAAATTAAAATAGTCAAATTACTATAAATATATTAAAATAGTCAAATTACTATTTAAAAAAAAATATAGTATCACACAAACAATGATGTTTTATATATCAATTTAATAATCATGATATTAAATATATTATTATTAGTATTATAGATGAAAAACAATATAATTTATTTAATAAAAAAATTTATTAAATATTATTACTCAAAATAATTAAATATTATATTAATAAATAATAATGCTACATACTAATTGATATACATGTAAAAGATACTTTAAATTATATGTTGAAGAATCAAGATACTTTAAATTATCTATTGATAGTGAAGAAGATATGCCCATGCTTGAAAATCAAAGCAATTAAATATTATTTTAATGGGTTATAATTGAATAGTTAAGAAAGTTTCATGTTGATTATTTATCAAATTTAAGCTTTTTAAAATCAAATAATGATAATGATGAAATAATATATTGTATTATGTTTAAATAATTAAATATAAAAATTTGGGTTAAATTCTATTAAATATATTTGAACAAGTGTTTTGTACACATTTAAAAATGTAGTTGTTAAACTATTTGAACATTTTTGGTGGGTTTTTTGAAGTATGGTTTTCATGAAACATAGTTGGAATTTTTTAAAATTTTATATAATAGTTATTAAATTTATATTATTGGGTGTCTTAAGGTATTTAAGGATATTGAATTTATTTATGCATTCAAACATACAATTTGAACATTATAAAATTTAGATTTGGTATTAAAAAAAATCTGATTTTGTCTATAAATCTTTAGAAAATCGAAATGGTCTAGTTTTTAGACCCTACTAATTTAAGTATGCAAATAAATCATTTATGATGTCAACCTTTTTTTTCATAACCAAAACAGATATTTTTATTTATTTTTTGAAGAAAAAATAAACAACGATCTGACTTGACAAATGCCAATCGAACAAATTATACAATCAAGAAGAAGTACGCCGGAAGGACCAGAGACTGTACAAATTCATACATAATAGGAGTCAGTCTCCCAAAAAGACAAATTACAGCTTAAAGAAACACGATTAAGGAATTGGATGAAGATAGTTGGGTTTTCAATTGACGCTAAGGAGCCCCTGAGACAACAAGCAAGCTTTGTTAGCCAGGGCATTTGCAAGATTATTGAGATCCCGAAGGACGTGGAAAGAAGCGACCTTGTCAAATTCTTTCAATGTGTTTTGAATTCTCTGTAGAGACCTATTCAAAGCATAATTATTGAATCAATCAGTTGAATTTATTGTTTTAATCAACATCTCATAATCACCGAAGATTTGTATTGACTTGTATCCTTTATCCTTGGCAATTTGATTTGCCATGAGGAGACTCTAGCTTTCATCTTGGTAATTTGACATGGTTCCAAGTCCCCAACTAAAACTGAATTCAATCAATCTATCTGGAGAGATAACCAAACCCCCGACACTTGAGATCCTAGGATTCCCCTTGGATGCACCATTGAAAAAATTTGTCGCTGAAGAGAAATCATCCATAATGTTTTTAAATCGTCAACAGTTCCACGAAAATGCCAGGGTAAAGCACTGACAGGTTTGAAACAAGCCGATTTTCTCAGTCCAAGAGAACTGATGCCCAACCACATTGAAAATGCAGGAGGTAGAGGAGAAGAAAACAACGAACTGCCAGTTGATTCAATGATTAGCAATTTAATTTGAAAGGCCACGTGCTGTAGATTCAGAGACTTGAGATTGAAAATACAGTTATTTCTAGAAATCCAGAGTTTCCACCATATGAACTTGGCGATCGAATGCCAAATCGAATTCCAAACAGGAGAGGTGCCAAATTTCTGAGGACGTTGATCATTCCAAGAGAGGTATATATTGATTACAAAGGATTGGGCAAGGACAGAGAAACAAGTGTTGTGGAGCACCAAATCCTAGACCATTTTAGAAAAATCACAGGCAATAAACATGTGATCAGCTGATTCAAAATCAGAATTGCTAAAACAACACCTAAACGAGACATTAAATCCACGTTTTAACATATTGTCCCCAGTGAGCACCTTCTTATGCAAGAGCAACCATGAAAAAAAATTTACCTTGGGAAGACAATGCGAAGACCAGACTGTTTTCTAGATCGCTGGGGAGAGGATAGAAGAGTGAGAAGCTTCAATTTCAGTGAAACCTTTTGTAGTTGAATAAGATCCAGTGATTCCCCAACCCCAGCTGTCTTTATAGGAATTATGGACTGGAGCAAGACCAGAAAGAGAGGAGAGCATGAATTTTTTTTTGGAAACAAGACGATCAGGAAGGTCGGGGAAAGACCAACTTGCCCAATTTCCAATGTTGTCCCAAGAGCAGATATCAACCAAATGGAGCATGCCTTTGTTAGTTGACCAGTCCATAAAATCTGCTAACGAAATGACAGAGGAAAGAGCAGGATTTCCTGAGATTTTATCCTCCCAGAGAAGGATCTTCTTCCCATTGCGAGGGATTATATAGAGTTGTTGATTAAAGTTGTCGATACCTTTTCTACAAGAATTCCATATAGTTGTTCCTGTGGGTGTATTAGACGATGTTATATTTCACAAAGAGCCGCCCTTGAGATATTTCATCTTGAAGATCTTACTGACAGGGTGATTTTTGTCTACATAAAACTTCCAAATAAGTTCACCACCCATTGCCAGGTTATCCAGACTAGAGTCACGAATTTGTAAACCACCTTCAAAAATAGGTCTTCTAAGGCTTTCCTAGCTTGCCAAGTGCATCTTCTTCTGACTTCCATTGCCGCCATTTCAGAGAAAATATTGCAAAAGTTTAGAAATCTAATCCGAGATAGACTTGGGGGCAAGCAACAAAGAGGATTGAAAGATAGGAAGAGATGAAAGAACTGACTTGATCAATATCAATTTTCTAGCCTTAGTTAACCACTGACCACCCCAAGAAACAATTTTTGCTTTCATCTTAGCAAGAACTTCAAGCCAGAGAGAAGGAGGAGTTGAACCAAGAGTTAAAGGCAGCCCCAAATGCTTTATATTTTCCCACTTGTCGTAGCCAGGGAATCCCAAGAATTTTTCTATTCGAAGAATAGCAGGATGATCTACATTCTAGCCATGGATTGCACTTTTTTTAACTGTTGATCAAGGCTCCTAAAATAAGGCAGAACTTTTGAAGAATATCATTGAAGTCCCTAGCAATCTTCAATGAGGCCCCACCTAGAAGAAGAGAATAACCCGCGAAGAGAGCGTGGTTTATTAGATCCACTCTCCTAGCAATCTTGATTCCCAGGATGAAACCATCTTCCTTTTCTGCTGTAATTTTTCTGCTAAGAGTTTCTGCCATCAAGATGTATAGAAAAGGCAACATTGGGCATCCTTGGCGAATGCCTCTAGTGGCTTGGAAAAAATATGTTGGTCTACCATTGACAAGAGGCTCAATCCAAGGCCTATATGTACAAGCTTTGATCAAATTCACAAACTTAGAGGTAAAACCAAAGGAAAGAAGGACGTCATAGAGGAAGGGGAGCTTTACACGATCAAATGCATTTTTCATGTCCAGCTTAATTAACATTCCTTTATCCTTCCTTTGGAAGCTTGAATGGAGAGCTTCTTGGACTTGGATAACATTCTCAACCAAATGCATGCCTTTTACAAATCCCCCCTGAAGAGGAGAGATCAACATACCTAACAATAGCTTGAATCTGTTGGCAAGAAGTTTGGCTAGTATCGTGTAAGAAGCATTACACAATGAAATAGGATAGAACTTGTCAAAAGAAGAAGGATTTACTTCCTTTGGTATCAGAGCAAGGAATGTAGAGTTTGTACACCTTCCCACTTGAGCTTTTTTTTTTAAGGTTGTCACCATAAGGATAAGATCTGATTTAATTATGTTCCAACAAACTCTGTAAAAATGGAAAGAAAATCTGTTGGGAAAAATATTGTCTTGAATAGTTTACCTAATATTTAATTATCGACCAGGGTTTGTAAGCTTGGAGTTGCTACAAAATATATGTGAAGGCAGAAGGATTCCTAAGATGTCGTGGCAATATTTTAACAAACACAGAAACAAAATATTCTTTCAAAATAAGAAACAAAGTCAGACTCCTAAGAATTCAACGGTTAAGAAGATTAAGCTAAGACAAAGGACTAAACTAGTGCAGTATCCAATTATACTACTCTACTTTATACAAACTTATTGGAGGAATGCAAATAAAAACAAGATAACCTTATAATAATAAACTATCCCTTAAGATCTATTCTACTACTTTAGACAACTTTGAAAGCTAACCATACAAAAGGAGGATTACAAAATTACATCATCTAGGATATATAACTAAGGATATACATGGCAACTCAGACTAATTCCACTCTACTGGGTTGTTTTGGGGATAAGCATTTACAGTGACTAGGACAGGCGTAGGAGGAGAGTCAAAATGGCTTTCAAATGAGGTATAGAAACTAAAGGGAATTAAGTCTAACTTTACCTCTACGAAAATATGTAAACTAAGGAATGTCTAGTTGCAAGTAATGGTAAACATGGTTCTTTATGTCATGGACACTTAACAAAAGACAAAACAGAAATACAAAGGAGAGAACCTAACTTATAAACAAACGGAAAACCTAATGAAGATGATCTTAATTCCTATTTAGTAACCATCTAACTAAAAAGAACAACTTCTATTTATAACCTATCAACATATCTACCAAATTATTACTATAACTAACCCTGAATCACATATAAAGAAATGAAATCAATTCAAGATAATATTACAAGACAGAATCATAAAGCTAATATTACAAAACATAATCATATGGTAAAAAGAAATAAAGACTTAACAAGTACTCTAAATAATTTGATCACAGACTTTTAAAAGGAAATATAATCACTATCTAACTATTCTAATTAAAACATACTCAAAGAACTGAAGAAAACATACTTAAACTATGTAAAATATGCTAAGGACTGGATGAAAGACTGAACAACAGGTTGAAATGGCAGTCTATATAACGAACCAAACAGACTGTCTATATGACAGTCTGTACATACAATCAACGAACCAAACAGGTTGAATAGCTAGATCCAATCTTGCTCAGTACATACAACACAAGTTGTTCATCTTTCCTCTCTAATCCACATTGTTTGCATTGCAATACTAGTGACTTGTTTTTTATGAAGAATTGCTGAATAGATTCGAAACTGCTAGTTATGTGCCCTCAAAGCTCATCTTGTTTTCCAAACAAAGATTCAAGCTTCTCCCAAGCTTCCTTTGGAGTCCTTAGTCCCTCAATATGGAATAAAAGATCCTGAGAAATATGGGTGCACATGAATTCGAAGACCTCATCAACCCGATTCAAATATTTGTTCTTCTCAACATGTTGTTGGGGCTTAGTTTCTCTACCCATAGTCATCCTATACATGCCAAGCTTGCATAAGGACACCTGCATATGTGCCCTCCAATCAATGTAGTTGAAGGGTGTAAGGATTTGGGGTACGAGAGCTAAGGAATCCATATTTCTATATGTTGAACAATCAATTCCTTAAGAAGCTACATAGATACCTGAAAAAACACTGCAAAAAAAGATTTCAATTCACAATCATGCCAGTTTCAAGCCTTTCAACCTCAACATGTACACTTTCTTAGAGTTCGTCACACCTGGATAAACTTCTCTGAACAGAATTCAGAGGGAGAAAGGCTATAATTCCAGGATTTATGTTGAAACTCAGCTACTTCTTATGTACAATGGAGATCGGACAAGACTTGTTGCTAGCCTGAACAAGGCTCTGATACCATGTTGAATTTGCGAACCTATTGATCTACAGGAAAATGAGAGCAGCTATGAAGAAGATTATGCAGTGGAATCTCAAGATCAATGTACACTGAACAAGACAAATTTGAGACAAATATGATAAGAATTGATTGGTAAATTACGACATTAATCTTCATTAATTCAATAGTGTTGCTATAAGGAGAATTTGAATCATGTGGATAGGATTCGAATCTACCAATTCAATATGACTAAATATATAACTAGGAGTGTCTAAATCACTACATGGGAGCCACTAGTCTAACTCCTGATGTCTAAATCATCCTGACAATCAGTTAAACTAGTTAAACCAATTAAACTGATGAGGTAGGTGGAAAAAGGAACCACTTCCTCATGCATCCATGAAAAAATGGGTGCTAGACTGACTAAGAGTGGTCTAACTGAATGTAACTGGAGGTTGAGTTAGCATAACTTCTTACCTACCACAACCAACTGATGGAGGCTACTAGTGGCACTTAGAGTGGTCTCCTATAATGTAGGGATTGGTCTGAGAGGCACATCAACTCATGCATGAACATACAGTAAGTGGAAATAACCTATGAATGTGTTCCCCACACTCTGGTACAATAATAATGTCCCCTAAGCTAGGAAAGATGATCAAATAGACTATATGTGGACAAGGGAGGATTATATAATCCTCACAAATACACTATAACAATTGAATCTAAATATGGGCACAACACATCATTCATTAATGTAGATAAATATAGTTGGTGCATTACATAAACCAAAAGGAATGACCATCCATTCATACAAACCTTGCCTTGTCTTAAAGACAGTCTTCCAAGTGTCTTCTTATTTGACACGTACCTATGGTATCCCAATTTGAGATCCAACTTGGTGAGTTTTTTGGCACGTTGCAACAGGTTTGATAAATCATCAATCGTGGGCAGAGGGTGCCGATTCTTAAGTGTAATCTTGTTCAAATCTTTGTAGTTGATACACATCTTCCAAGTTACATCCTTCTTGGATACTATGATGATAGGTGCCCCACACGGTGAGGTGCTTGGTCAAATCACACCTTGCTCCAACAACTACTGCGACTACTTCTTCACTTAATATGCTTCCATAACATGATGTCTATCAACCCAATATTTGGTAATGGATAGTTAGGAAACAAATATATCTCATGTTCTACATCTCTCTTAGGTGGTATCCCTTTAGGATATTGGAACACTCCTATATATGCATGTATCCAACTCCTCCAACTAATTTTTTTACTCTCTGGTACACCTCTCTAGGCATGCCTTACTCTTACAAATCCATCACCTGAACAATTCTCTCACAATAAAAGAAAAATATATTTCTTACTTGTGTTATTTAACCTTTTGGCATGGCTAGCACTTACTGATGAAACCTTTGATTTACCTTTATGTGCATTGATAATTGTTAAATGTACAGCGTCAGGAGTCATTCTCCAAGCTAATATTGTGTGACCATGATTGGGCCTCATGTGTTGAGGTAGAGAGACTGAATTGGACTCAGTAACTTGAAGTGGATCCATTAGGGTGAACCTAAGGATGACTAGAGTTTTGTGAGTAATATCAAGGCTATAGGCTTGTGAGTAATATCAAATATCCTCATACTATTAAGGTGGTGATGTTGTAAGGTCTTGTGAGTAATATCAAGTGCATAGACTTGTGAGTAATATCAAGTCATACTTGTAGGAAATACCAAGTCATTATTCTCATAAACGGTACCCTATGAGGTGGACCTCCAATTATAGAGGTGGACTTGTGGGTAATATCAAGTCATAATCCTCATGCAGACACTTGGTGATAGTGGGTACCCATGGGGTGGACATCTAGTCATAGAGGTAGATGATTTGAATGTTGAAGCATCAAATTTTATGTGTATATTACTAACCATGGTCATTTGAGATGGATAAATATATTAAGTCTACTCTAGAGACCGATCACCTCTAGAGTGAATTACTTTAACATATGATATGATTTGAGAGTAATACAATATGATCATAGCATCTGACAATTCCTCCGAGTATAATATGATACGATAGATCAATAAAGTTAACACATATAGACCATGCAATAAGATAAAAGATAAAGAGATAAGCATGGAGAAAGAGAGAATTTGAATTGCCTAAAGATGGCTGAGTGAACTCGAGTTATTGAGCTTCGGTTAAATATGAATGCCTCAATCAATGCTTCAGTTAAAGCATCAGTTGAAATATTAATGTATGCATTCAGTTAAGTGAAGAAGAGGTCAGTGGTCACTTCCATATGTTTCAGACATAAATGGAGCACCCAGTCTATGATTCTCATATCCATATGTTTAGAGGGTGAAGTATATTCGCTAGCTACTGAAGAACTAGTAGGACCGGTTGATGCACCTCCTATTAAGAGGAGACCTACATGGTGCTTATATTTAGAAGGAAGCATATCACAATATTCAATAATATTATCATTATTCTTGGGATTAGAGGTGTGGCAGTCACCATATAATATGTTCCTCAGTTAAGGAAAATACTTGGTAAATTTCTAGAAGAGATTCAGGATAATGGACTGTAAGTCCATGGCCACACATATGATGATGAATCTAAAGATGACATTTCTTCATATTTGGAGGATCTCAAAGGTAGTTGAGATGTATCTGATTAGCACCAAGATGCATATATGTTTTGTTGTTAGTACATAGACATGTACAAACAAAGCATGTGTTGAGGTACCTACTTGGTACAAGTGTATGTGGATTCAGATATGTCTTGTATAGTGAAAAAAAGTTTCAAGAATATATGGATTTTGACTAGGGCAATGATCGAGAAATATCATGTGAAAGATTTTGCTCCAAATAGATCATATTATAAAGATTTTTCTCCAGATAGATCATGCAATGTTTCTAACCATTAGAATAAATTTGTCTTGTAGGGAAAAATCATATGCCTTGACCTACAAGTAGAGTATGACATGTATTGAATGTGGAGTCATTTTGATGGCTAATCCTGAAAGAGAGCAGGATGCTCTGAAGCGGGAAGCTTCTGGGATCATATCGGGAGGTTCCTATGTTTCTATGGGAAGAATCTTCCAACCATATATATATCCAAAATAAGATCCCTAATACTATTCTGAAAGATGAGGAAGAATCCTGAAGATAGTTAAATTATATTATTTAAATTCATGTGTCAAGAGTGTTTCAGTACGTTTCAGACATAAATGGAGGACCCAGCCTATGATTCTCACATTCATATGTTCAGAGGGTGAAGTATATTCGCTAGCTACTAAAGAACTAGTAGGACCGGTTGATGTACCTCTTATTAAGAGGAGACCTACATGGTGCTTATATTTAGAAGGAAGCATATCACAGTATTCAATAATATTATCATTATTCTTGGGATTAGAGGTGTGGCAGTCACCATATAATATGTTCCTCAGTTAAGGAAAATACTTAGTAAATTTCATGAAGAGATTCAGGATAATGGACTGTAAGTCCATGGCCACACATATGATGATGAATCTAAAGATGATATTTCTTCATATTTGGAGGATCTCAAAGGTAGTTGAGATGTATTTGATTAGCACCAAGATGTATATATGTTTTGTAGTTAGTACATAGACATGTACAAACAAAGCATGTGTTGAGGTACCTACTTGGTACGAGTGTATGTGGATTCAGATATGTCTTGTATAGTGAAAAAAAGTTTCAAGAATATATGGATTTTGACTAGGGTAGTGATCAAGAAATATCACATCATATATTTTGCTCTAGATAGATCATATTATAAAGTAGTAAAGCTTCAAGAGGTTCCTAGTTAGTTATATCTGAGACATGGTGCAGAAAGGAGTAGTACAACTCCAGTACACATACACATATGAGCATAATTTCCAACATACTTACAAAACCTCTGTCCAAATTAAAGTCAAGCTTGGTGCAGTACAGAAAGACTCTTCTAGTTGAATAGGGAGTATTGGTTGGTCTTCATAGACATTAGTAAATAAAATTCCCCACCAATTAGTCATGAGGGATATGACTAAAAAAATTCTCCCCACTGCTAAGTCATGAAGTGATACATGTCTCAAACATCGGTTGTCCATGCAGTGATATATTGCTTAGTCTAGCTATGTAGTGGTACTCATGTAAGTCATGCTACATGTAAACCACTAAGTTGCACATAGCTATGATAAGTCATGGTACATTACCCAGGTAGTCAGGGGATGCAATATCTCTCGTGAAGACAATCCACATTAGAAGAGACATAGTCAAGGTCTCAAAGACTATCAGGTACTCGAGAATAGTTATAGTCAAAACTATTGGGGATCAGTCAAACCTCTTGGAGAGGTTAGATATCCACATAGTTGGCTAGTGGGGTATTGTTGTATAAATAAAATAATATGAAATCACTGTGAAAGTGGTCAAGCCTTGGATAACATTACAGAGAATGGAAAGCTCATGGGGAAATTCTCTAGATAGTAGAAAATTATAGAAATCAACAACTGTTGAAGATTGAAAGGAAAAATAAGACTTTCCTTCTGCAAGTATATTACACATTTAATGTGTTGTAAAATTATGTATATGGTGGATTTAAAATCCATGGTTTCTAGTTTAGGGAAACTATTATATGTTGTTCTATCTAACTATTGTTTTAAGCTGAGATAAGTTATGTATGTTAATAGTGAGTACTAAAGAAGAAAAAGTGTTTTTGTGGATAGTACTACTTGTCGAGATGTATTGTAGCCTGGGAAGCTACTTGTTGGGATAAAAGCTTGAGTCTATAGCTTTATAAAATCCCTATGTGTTGTGATAAAACACATTGAGATGAATTTTTCACTTCATTGGAGACATGGTCCAGTAAGGTAAGACTTCAGTACATTGATACTGAAGAGAAGATTGAAATAATGCAGATGTGTTAACAAAGAATCTATATGTAACGAAGGATATTTAATTCTGAGACAAGCTAGGTATGGAATAGAATTCCTGGTATGGATAAGAATGTCCCCCTCACTAAAAGGGAGTGTTAAATGTACAACATCAGGATTCATTCTCCAAGTCAATCTTGTACAACCAAGATCGGGCCTCATGTGTTGAGGTAGACAGACTGAGTTGGACTCGATAACTTAGAGTAAATCCATTAGGGTGAACCTAAGGATGATTAAAGTCTTGTGAGTAATATCAAAGCTATAGAATTGTGAGTAATATCAAGCCCTATATCCTCATATTATTGAGGTGGTGATGTTGTTAGGTCTTGTGAGTAATATTAAGGTTGTATAATTGTGAGTAATATCAAGTCATGATTCTCATAGAAGGTACCCTATGAAGTGGACTAGTGGGTAATATCAAGTAATGATTCTTATTCGGACATCGAGTGATAATGGGTACCCATGGGGTGGACCTCCCATCATAGAGGTAGATGTTTTGCATGTTGAAGCATCAAATGTTATGTGATATATTACTAACCATGGTCATTCGAGATGGATAAAGCTATTAAGTCTCCTCTAGAGACTGGTCACCTCTAGAGTGAATTACTTTAGCATATGACTATATGGTCTGATAGTAATATACTATGATCATAGCATGTGACAATTCTTCTGAGTATAATATGATATGATAGATAAATAAAGTTAACACATCTAGACTATGTAGTAAGATTAAAGATAAAGAGATAAGCATAGAGAAAGAGATAATTTGAATTTCATAAAGATGGCTAAGTGAAGTCAAATTATTAAGCTTCAGTTAAGTATGAATGCCTCAATCAATGCTTCAGTTAAAGCATCAGTTGAAATATTAATGTATGCATTCAGTTAAGTAAAGAAGAGCTCAATGGTCACTTTAGTAATTCAATCAGCATTATTCATTTAATAATAACTAACTAAGTGTTAAATAATTATGGACTATTTAACTAAAGTGTTTACGCTTTATTTAAACTTAAAGGCGACACTTAATTTAATTAAAATATGGCACTTAAGTTATACAGTGTTTTGCATGTCGGCACTTGAGTTAAATCACTATGACACACAAGTTTGTATCCTAACTAAGTGCTTATACATTCAGTTAGATATTCAGTTCACTCTGGAGTTAGTTAACTATTAGTTAATGTCCATGATAGAAGGTATGGCAGATATGTTGTGCATGATGATGAATCCAAAGAACCAACTTTGTAACTTTGAAGGAAATGCACAATTTTGGTGTATGTGTGCACTAAAGGCATGCAACCATTCACTATTATATGCATGACAGTGATTTTGGCTTGTTATTAATGTGTTGGGCACATGAAAAGTTCATGACAGTTGATACAATTGATCTTTATTCTCTATTGCTCAGTATTCTCTCTTATCCGACAATCTGCTATTTTGTAAAATCCATTCTCTCTGATCTATCATATTATACTTTAAATAATTGTTGTTTTTTCATCCTCGTTATTTGGAGGTTTTTTCTATGGTACATCTTGTGTTGTGGATGAATGGTTTGTGTGATTGAATTTTATCTTGGTTCCAGTGTTCAATTTATCTACAATTGACGTTTTAAATTCAAAGACCCTTGTATTTTCTCAAACATCAACAATAATGAATGTCTTCCTATCCTTGATCAGGGGGTATTGGTTTTATCTCTTCACTAAGACCACATCCCTCATATACATGTAGGGTGTTCCAAACACTACACCACACACGTCAAAGGGTGCTACATCTAACTCCACTTTATCAATAAAATCTGCACTTTCAACAAATTTGATCTTCCATTGCTTCATGACCTTGATTTGTGTACCCTTCTTTAACCATCCCAATGGATAAGGGATAGGATGATAATGAACCTCCAACCCATTGTTGTTGACCAGATCAGTTGCTTTGAGACTGGACTATGAACCGAAATCGAATAGAGCATCTACCTTGGTCTTCTTGATATAGAACTTGATATGGCAGAGTTTTTTCATATCCTTCTCTTCTATGTGATGAAGGCTACTCAGATTCACTTCCTTATGAATTGAAGTGTATAAAATGTTCTCATACACATCTGAACTTCTCTTTATCCATTTTCTCAAACATGTGGCTAGAATATTCTTCTTCTTGGCATCCTTATTGTGGTTATTAGTGTTCGACTATGGATTTAGTTACCAACACTTTTATTCTTTGTGGCCATCGATGTTACAATGATTATAGTGTTTTTTCATATCCTTGCACTGATGTGTAATGGTTGTAGTCTTCTTATCTTTTCCTTTCAACTTCTTCCCTTCCTTGGGAGTGTCTTGCTTCTCGTTTTGCTTGTACCCACTTGGTTGTCCTTTCTTGTGGCCTATATTGTCTAGGTATTGTGCTTACACACAAGCCTCAACAATTATCTTGGGCTTGAAGAGCATCACTATATTTCATAAATGGTTTCTAGACACCCTAGATACTTGAGGAGTACACTTGGATTCTTGGGTGAGATACCCAACATAATAGCCATCTTCTTGAATTTAGTAGTGTACTCTTGCACACTTTTTCCTTGCCTTTGCTTCAAGTAATGGCAATGGATACATTGGTCCTATACATACAAGACAAAGTAGAATTGGGACATTATGAGGGTTTTGAAATCATCCCACTTAGTTACTATCAGATGACCCTCCAATCTAAGTGCCTCCATGTGGATTTCCCATCAGGTTAATGCATGGAATTCTAATTTCAATCGACCAAATGAAATATTATGCTCCTCATCTATGTTGTGGATACTAAAATAAAGGTCCTCCAATTGTTGTAACTAGTGATTCAATTTTAAAGCATCGATACCACCTTGGTAGGGATTGATATCCACTTTCACTTCCATCTTTAATAACGATTGGTAAAGGGTAATAGCATTGGAACTTGGATGTTCTTTCTTGGGTTCTTTCCTCGACTGGTTTTCTAGGTCTCCTTTGTCTCTTCATTTCCCCTCTAATCCAATCTCTGAGTTAAAGCCTCCAAAATCACCAAAAGGTCCAATCTTTCTTTCCAGATCCATCACAAGTATTGACATATTGCATAAGATATCATTGAGTTCTATTTCAATCTTTGTAAATCATTGTGCACATGAAGCCTCTGATTCTTCACCAGAGTCATCCACCATGGCTAGGTTTTGAATACTTTTTCTTTGTTCTCCCAACTCCTACATCCTGCAATTTCCCACAAAAACCAAAAGGAAATTTCTTAGATACCAATATGATACATAAACTCTCACGTATATTCCACTGGAACAGTTCGTCACAATGAATCTTACATCTTAATTCATTGTGTTAGTTGAATTCCACGAAATGATAAATAAACTAGAATTGAAAGGAAATTAACTAAATCAAAATCAGGCATCCACACAAATAACACAAGATATACTCTGGGAAAACGCACTATGGGCAAAAACCTAGCCCAAAGTGAGGACTATGCCTTGCTCTTTTCTTCTTGAATATGCAATGAAAACACAAAGAAAGTGGTACTCATTATGGGGTTACCTATGACATTGTGTCTTGCATGGCTGCTACAGGATCTCCTACTTCCTCTGTTATGCTCTAATATGCACTCCTTTATTGTTTCTAATCTCTCGAACAATACAATAACATCATCATAATGGAACCCTTTCTCCTCCTAACAACATGTTATTTAACATAGCTTGATAGTTGTCTTGGTTCAGTTTTAGGGTTTTATACATGCCTCAAATCCTTATTAGGGTTAGCTTTTTGACCCTCTATAAAGTTCTTGAAATTCCACACCTTACTAGCTTGACATGTGGATAACATGAGATAACATGGAATCCACTTGGTACCATGGTTGTCAACTATATAGGTCAACTTGTGGGAGACATAACTTCCTTATACAAACTCTGATTGAGGAAATTATTGCATCGTAGAAAGGTATCAAAGTGTAGGATAACATTAAGGGCGTGTGAGCTATGTTCGCAAACTTTTAACTCCCAAAAGCGTCATTTTATCCCTAAAATGAGTCTCAAAAGGTTCTGGACCCCAAATCTACAATGTAAGGCTTTCCCCTAAAATGGGTCTAGAAAGCAATTCATCCAATTGTTCCACCCAGAAAACACCAAAATAGATGACAAATTATATATTGATCCAATTTGAATCATCCACAATAAAGGTTCCTAATTAAAAAGTCTTGGAATCCAATGGGAACAACAATCTATTATAGGTTGCATTTTTTAAGGAATGAGGATCCAAAGATTCACCCTTGTCAACCCATCTTAAGCTGGAGACTTTCAAGGCCTTTTAGGATTAGGTTATTTCTCTCCTATGAACCCCTCGATTGAGACATAGTTTCATGAACATAATCAATTCCTTTTTTAATGTTCAAGAAATTCCTTTTCAACTACTTGCATTCAAATATTGACCTCTTGTGGTTAAAAGGGAGCCCCTCCCTATCCTATATCTTAGCCTTCACATTGGAAATAGTGTCTAAGATATCATATATAAATAATAGTGTTCATGAAAAAAAATTAACAAATATTTGTATGTCTCCTTTTAGAGACACTCCGTCAAACAATTTGTTGGCATCTTTTTTCCATAGTATTTGTTGTCATCTTTTAAGCTCCACCACTATATACTAATCATCATCCTCTACCTACCCACACTTTGCCAATGATGAAAATCCTATTAACACTAACAATGATGAATCTTTGAGTTTATAAACATGTGAGCTCAATTGTTGTTAAGAAATAGAAAACTTAATGATAACAAAATCCTTATGGTCTTGGAATCTCAAAAAGATCTAGAGTCTATGCATATGGGTAGGAATTATTTCCTCAATTTGACTCAAGAAAAACCAATAAAGGAGGTCAATAAAGGCAAGCAAACACTAGTAACTGTGGCCATTAGATAAATCTTGGCCGCATCCAAAATCCCCCCATGAAGATTATCTCTTTGAATTTAAGACGTTTTGGGGGGCAAGGCCAAAAAATTGGCCCTCATAAGGATGTTGGAATTGGACAGGCCTAAGATAATGATGCATCAAGAGTCTATGGAAAGGGAGATAAATTGATTTTGGAGGTAAAGAATTCTTTAGTGCGGTGGGATTTTCTTGCACTTGGCTCGGATGTTTTATCTGGTGAGTTGATTATTGGTTATAACCATAATGTGACTTTAATTAACTCCTCTTTATACTCATGTTTATGCACAAAGGTATATAACAAGATTTTGGGGCTAGATTTGACCTCGCTCAACATGTATGGGCCATAATATGTTGTGCAATCTTATTGGGACAAACTTCTTAATGTTCATTGTGGGAAGAAAGATAATTTATTAGTGGGAGGGGGACTTGAACCTTACTTTGAATAGAAGGGAGACTTGGGGGGTGAATGCTAGGATGGACAGACTATAAAATTACTTCTATAATCTATTTAAACTAGTAGGTATTGTCAGTATGGAGCCTTTAAAACGAAGACCAACCTAGACCAATGATAGAGGAGGGGAAGGTCATATATCCAAAATGTTGGATAGGCTCTTGATTCACAATTACTTTCTTCATAAGGTAGAAAGATATAGGTTATGGTTATGTTCTACAAGGTGTTATGATCATTTCACAATTGTGTTAGAGTTAGACCATAATGATACTAAGACTAAGGCTGCTTTTAAGTTTAAGTCAAGATGGGTTATTGAGGAGGAATTGCAAAGCCTAGTTAAGGACAATCAAAAAAAAAATATGACCCTTCAGTGGAGTCAACAACCTATGAACAATTTGCTTTGTCTTTAAAACAAGTGAAAGAAAAGGTGGTTGTATGAGTTGGAGGCAAATTTTTAAATAGGGACTCTCAAATAACAAAGCTTGAATAATATTAGGAGACTTTTGTTGCAACCGATGAGGAGGCAAGTTGAATAATTTGAAGTGATTGGAAGCAATGAAGACAAATATCCTATTAGATAAGGAGAAGGACTAGAAGATAAAAACTAGAGATTCCTAGCCATAGTTGGGTGAAGTGGATATTTATTCACTTCACACAATCAATATTACTAGAACACCTGGAATATTCGATAAGCCATTAATAAGACAAATATATATTATTAAGTTGATAGATAAGTGATAAGTTACAATTGAGGGCCTGCTATTTATATTTTGGCGAAATATCATTTTATTATGAGTCATGTATTTTCGTAAATACATTATTAATTATTATTATTTATTCATATATATGTTGATGTTTATTATTATTATTATTATTTTATTATTGTTTGTTGTTGTTATTAAAGTTTGTTACATTGCCTTCCCCTTAAGGGAAACTTTGTCCTCAAAGCTTCATTGACAGCAACGTCTGATTTGCTTGATCTGCCATCTATGGATCCTTTGCAACACTTGATGAGATAAGACGATACGAGTTACGGATTCCCCAAGAGAATTGTCGCATCGTATCTGATGTGGTCCATCCCAGATCTATTTTGACTGGACCTCTTAGATCGTTTTGGGAAACGGGTCGTCTCAATTGTTGCTTAGTATGTCGAACTGTTTGCTTGTCAACATAACTCTTTTGTGAATGCTCATTTTGACCCCATCGTTGGTCAAAATGATGATTATAATTTGGATGTCTATAAGGCGTATGTGTTGTTTGTTTTTCTTCCTTTTTAACAATGGCGAGGACTTCCTTCACTTCCTCAACTTGACCCTTTCATCTTGCGAATTTTTGTCCTCTTTTAACTTCTCAATTTCTTTCTCCAGTTCTTGATTAATATTTAGAAGGCATTGATATTCTTCTTTTTTTCTAGGAATTTACCTTCGATGTCTTCATTTGAGTTGTCTGCCTTCTTGCTACTCTTTAACTTCTTGATCTTCGTAACTAATAATTTATTATGATTTCTTAGTCGGTATATTTCTTCAGTATTACTTGTTAAAGTGTTATAGACTTTTGTAATTTCCAACTTGTGCGCTTTTTTTAGTCTTCCTCTTTTTGCTGGAGTTCCTCAATCTGTTGCTGAACGCAACAATTCTCTGCTTCTTGACATCTTACTTTTGTCTGAATTTGCGTGATGTTTTCATCATTGTCCTTCATGATTTTGTTTAATCGTTTTATTTCTTCGTTATTCTCGACTGCATCTTTCATGATTTTTTGGTTTTTTAGATTCTGATTGGTATATTTTTTACTCATTAATTCCTTAGAAATATCCAGCTTCGTCACGTCAAATACTTTGTGAATTGCTACTTGTAGTTGGGATTGCAATTCTGATTTAGATATTGCCATAATTCCTGACTTCTGGTGTTCTTTGACGATAGTTGGTTTTCCTTTTGACTGACTTGTTGTCTTCTTCGATTTTTTCTTGTTTTTCTTTACTCTTCTAATTTAATAATTATACTTAATACAATTATTAAGTAATTATTATAATAATAATAATACTTTTTTTTTCTTTTTGAAGGTTGATAAATACTTCTTGTAGATTGGGTGGTTGGGAGGAATGATTGTTACCTTCCCCACCTAAGTTCAAATCTCATTTGCTTCTTAGTAGCAATTATTATGTACTTTTAGATTTTTTTCCCTTAAGTTTTGTAAAATTCTAGTAGATTGGGTGGTTGGGAGGAATGAGTGTTACATTCTCCACCTAAGTCCAAATCTCACTTACTTCTTAGTAGTTATTATTATGCACTTTTATATTCAAACCCAAACCCACTTTAAGAAACCAGATGTGGTTTCACTTTTACCCTCTCTCTTTTTTTTTCCTTTTACTTTTATCTTTTCCTTTTTAACCTTTTTTTTTCTTTCCTTTTTTTTTGTTTTTCCTCCTTATTTTAGTTTTTTTTGTTTTTACTTTTATTTTCACTTTTTTTTAACTCTCTTTCCTTTTTATTTTTTCTTTTGACTTTCTTTTCTTTTTTTACTTGGTTAAAGACCATAAATTTAGGGACTCCCTAGGATTATGATTAAAAATCACGATATGGCCAAAGGCCTAGATCACAAACTAGCTCTAATACCAGATGAAACAAATATTTATTCACTTCACACAATCAATATTACCAGAACACCTGGAATATTCGATAAGTCATTAATAGGACAAATATATATTAATAAATTGATAGATAAATGATAAGTTACAATTGAGGGCCCACTATTTATATTTTGGCGGAATACCCTTTTATTAAGAGTCATGTATTTTCGTAAAGACATTATTATTATTATTATATATGTTGATATTTATTATTATCATTATTGTTTGTTGTTATTATTTAAGTTTGTTACATTGGATGACCAAAAACCCAAATTTTTGCATAGGTTTTCTAGTCATAGCAGGAATACCAACACTATTTGGGAGAAGACTAATAATGAGGGAAAAAGAGTAAGGAATTTCCAGGACTTAGTGGAGTTAGGAGTGTAGCAATTTGAGGACATTTTCGAGGAACCTGGAAAGGTCGACATTGAGGAGATTCTCAAGGTGGTCTTCTATTTCCCTAGGCTGGTTAATATAGATGTTAGTGAGAAAATGTTTAGGGTTGTGACAAAATAAGAACTACTTATTGTTTTAAACTCATTTAAGAAGGATATTGTTACACAAAAATTTCATTATTACCGTGATAATGAACCATGTACCTCTTAACTTGCCGCAATATGTTAAGTACTTTGTCCAAACACACTTGGAAGATGAGAACCATAAGCATTTCCCTCCCTAAAGAGATTAGTTGGCAGCATTGTCACAGCTTGCTATCTAACAACTTCTGACACTCTTCATTGTTGCAGGTTACTTTTTGACAACTAGAGACATTTTTGCAAGTTGCTTTCATGCAGGTTGCAACACCTTTAATTATCACAAGCTGATCTTGGACAAGGTGTGTCAATGTCTGTATGAAGGGGGGGGAAGCAGCTTTGAGTATATTCTAGAAAGAATCCCTAGTGGATTCCTATCCCATCTGATTTGGGTGGATCTCATTCACTTCCACACTTGTTGGGATCTCACCCTAACCTTATATTGTTATCTCTCATCTCCCCTCTATCCATTTTGTCCTATAAATACAAGTTAAACCCCATGGGTGAGGGAGGAGAATTGATAGTAGCTACATGTTGGAGGAATTGTGTTAGGCGTTTGATAACCACTCATTTGACGTAAGGTGACAAGTAAGGAAATGATCCATTGGAAGAGATATTCAACACCAAGGATTTTTTGTTGTAATTCTTTCCTCATTACTAATACATCAATACCTTTCCTTTCTCGTAAATGATGTTCATTTTCAGTTATAGAATTTCTCCTTGGTCATTTGCTTACACTAGTACAAAAGCGCGGATTTTTCCACGGAGGTTTTCCACGTTTCTTACTTTTTGGTGTAAAATCGGAAGCAACAGGAACGAGGCGTCGCTGTATCCACGCCTAGCCGTCGCTATAGCGACGGCACCGTCAAGTTGACCTAGGGCATTGAGATTTTGTTGGCTTTTTACAATGATCAACTTGACCTAGGGCGGAAAAAGTCAATGTTTGCCGTCGCTATAGCGATGTCTAAGAGTTCTATAAAAACGAAGACCTTAGCGAGATTTTATTCGCACTTGCCATTGTTGCAGCACTGTTTTTGGGTGATTGTTGGAGTTGTTTATTATTTCCGTCTCCTGCTGGTGAACAATCCATTTCTAGATCTACATAGTTCGGATTTTAAACGTGCAAGGTTAGTTTGTGTTTTCAAATGATGCATACTAAATGATTTCCAATCTTCCAAACATGAGTAGAA
>LPNX010081213.1:41033-52271 GCA_001517045.1 Pseudotsuga menziesii | reverse complement strand
ATAAAAACCATGATGATTGCAAACAAACAAGTGGGGAGAAGAGATGGGGGGATACAATTCCATAAGTGAGGGAAGTGAAAACGATGTCAAAGGGTCTGGGCCTTGTTGAATTGTTAACCTAATATGTAACACCCTGGTTTTGACCTCGTTTGCATTTAAAGTATATGATGTAAATATTGTTATTAATCGTGGTGTGGAGCTCAAGGAAAAAGCCCCACCATCGTTTTAGCATGTTGTAGTTCGGCAAGTAAATTAGATGCCGATGTTGTTTTGTGATAGCTAGGCACATTATAATTTTACACCATGTAACTATGCAATTAATAAAATATACCATAGCCGGCTATGTCAATGTGACCGTTGAAGAGAAGGGGCATGATCTCACAAGGATAAGGGTGGGGGGGACTATTTAAACCTTTGGGCCAATGGTGAAAAGCCAAATGTCAAGGGGAAAACCCATAAAGCTGTCAACTACCCTTTTGTCTTTTGTGCCCAGTCATTTAGGAATTGGTTGAGAAATTAATGCATGGGGATGGGAAGAGTATGGGAGTCAAATTGGAATTTGGGGAGCCACCCATTTTGGAAAAGTGCGTATTTGACTTGTTGGGCAAGTAAATTCTTGGAAAAGAATGCCCAAGCTGTTACTCACCCACACCCTTTTATTTTTCACCATTCCCATGGAGGTTGGGCACTCTCACATATGTTAAGCTTGCTGAGCTCCTTCCCTACCAATTTATGCAGTTAAATCTCATTGCCATGGCTGGGAAACTCGATTTTTGTTGTGTTCAATGGATGGGAGAAGAGACCAACAATTTTGGGGGTTTAAGGGGATGTTTTTCCCTCTACTCATGCGGCCAAGTTTGCTGGGCATTTTTTTCCTCCGCGACTTTGGTGTTTTCCTCATTTTCCCATGCCCAGAATTCATCCATTTGGGTTGCTCAGTGGTTACGGAGCCAAGTCTTCCCGATTTGGAAGTTTGGGGAGGTCGTTTTGCCCCCATGTTGATCAGAAATGTTTTATGAGTTTAGATATGCGATTTGGGGATTTTTGGTGGCCGATTTTGCCCTTGAAATGCCCGTGGGTGATTTGTGAAACCGTGTTTACCTTCAGATGGTTGTTTTCCCTTTCACCGAATTTTTTTGGTTGAAAAACATTTCCTTTCATGCTCGGGATGTGCATTTTGTGGTTATGTGCATCCCTATGTTGGATTGGCTGAGTAAGTCCAAGAAACCCATCTGTTAATTGGTTTGCTTGGTTGAGTAAGTCCAGGGAACCTAGCTATTAGATGGGTGACTGAGTTGGGATGTGATTGATTGGCTTGGCTGAGTAAGTCCAAGGAAGCTCCACGTTATTGGTTTGTTTCCCCCACATAGTCTGTGAAACCAAACTGTGTGTTGGCTTGACTGTGGGTGTGTGGTTTTGATGCATGTAAGCCTGTTGTTTCCTTGTTCCTTGTGGAATCATGCCTAGCTCGGGGGTGGCAGTGTTGCTGAGAGAATGATGAGCACGTTGGCCTATGGTTGGGTGGAATGGTGCAGCGACATAGCTGGTTGTGGGAGGCATCGAGATTCAATTCAAGATGATTATTCTTTTGCTTTCTAACTCCTACAACTGTAATTGTTTGACAGATGACAATATGAACAATGTTGAAATGTGTTGAATGTATGTGATTGCTTCCGTTGTGTGACTTATTGATGATTAGGCATTTGCATCTATGTATGCTTCATTATTTAATGCATTTGTAAATTATCATGTTCATGGGGCTAGATAGCCCGGTTCCGCAGTGTTGGTCGCGTCCTCTCCGCGGTCAGAGGAGAGGGGGCGTTACATAATCCCTTAGACCTTGACTATAAACTTTAGCTAGTGATATATCCCAAGTTCCCTAAACCCATGATAATTGATGCTTATTAAATAACCTTTATGTATTATTATACTAATCTTGGGGATTAAAGGGAAAACACAAACTTTTCATGAGGATCACATGGAGAGTTATAATGATGCAAATATAATGCTTAGAATTGGAATATTAAAGGATTCACTTAGGATTTTTTCCTATACAAATTGGAAGGGATATGGAAGGACTATACTTTCATGGAATCTTATCTCTTTTCCAATGTCATCACTATTAGTGATTATGGTCTTGTTTTGAGAGGAAATCTAGTTTATAGTTGAGAATCCTTGTAGTTCTAGCAGTGAGATTCCTTGGCTAGGCTAGGATAAAGCATTGTAAGAGAATTGGGATAACCTAGGGGACTATTTGTAGAGAAGGTGATTTCAAGGGTATCTTGAAAATTTTGTAGGTTGTCTTCTCTATATTTTGAAACTTCACAATTGTGTGTATGCTGATCATTTTGTAGATCAGCACAATAATTAAAAGTTTCGGCATTGCTAATAATTTCCCAAAATCACAATGTGTCCATTATCAACCTTTGAATGGTGTTTGGAGCTAATCATAGTCCATCACATCAAATGAAGACTACTAAAATAACTGAAATAGCCAACAACAGGATGAACTATGTTTCATCCACAGTTGAAATGAAATTCATACTCTCTTAATGTAATGGAGGCCCTAGAGATTGGTTAATCTATTTAATAAATAGTGTAAATTTGTTAGTGTAGTATTTCTTCTTGGGATATTTTTATTTCTATTCAACTATTTATTATTTGTGGTGTATATATACTAGTTTTGAATTCAACAACAAAGTGTAATGGTTATATATTTAATACTCAACTAAATTTGTTTAGAATCATTATGAAAAAATTCCATTATATGTGTGATTTTAAAAAGGGTTACACTTCACCTCATTGAATGTTCAAAAGCAATAAATTTATCATAAATAATATGACAAATCTTAGTCCTAACCTTTTTTTTATAAGAATTTCTTAAACTTTTTTCTAAAATATTAATCCTAACCTTTTTTTTAAAGAATTTCTTAAACTTTTTTCTAAAATTTCTTGATCAATCTTAATCCTAACTCTTTCTTAGATTTTCTTAAACTTTTTACCTTGATCATGACATTTCTTAATTTGAATTTTTTAATATATTATATCTTCTTTTTAACGTAACCCAAATACCATGTTGAGCAGATTCTGATTTCAATACATAATCCAAAATAATAATAAAAAATCCATTTTTAACATAAACATAGTGTAAAAAAAAACTTGCTCTTAAACTTTCTTCTCTCTATATATAAAATTTTATTATACATATATTAAATCTTTGTCACAACAAATTTAACTAGCATACCCCCAAAAGGGGGGAAATGAAACACCGAATAAAAAACAAAATGAACATTAATGAAGACTTATTTTGCTCGAAATAATGCTAATAATATAGACATAAATTAAGATAAACGATGCCCTATAAAATTATGCTAGATGCAACCAAAATACCAAGTTAAATACCTAACTCATTGGCTTGGATTTAGTTTCATAACGTGATTAAGATTTCAACCCTATTAAGATTAAGAAAAATTGCATGTCTAAAATGAAAGTATGATGCTCTCTTCGACCATATTTTCCTGTTTAACCTCCCTTGAACAACACACATCCCATGTCTGTGCATTTGAATCATGTATGATGCTATTCTCCATGATAGTTGTCTTTTTCTCCTACCATGAAAGCATGTCATATGGAAGGAGGCATTGTTGGAGGGATCGTAGCGTCATTAATCATATAATTACAAATTAATCTCTACTCGTGAAACTCCTTGGTTGCTTGCTTTTGGACGATGTTCATGTTTGCATGACCTGGTTTTACAGATGATTTTTAATTTGTTGGTTGGTTTCATGGCATATTATCACCCAATGTATTGATTTGGTTGTTTGATTGTGTTGGATCTGTTGAAACTTTGAAAGCAATTTTGGTTTGCATTTGGGTTAGAGGTAGGTAGATCTTTTTAGATCTTGCTCCAATCTTTTGAAAGCAAGTCAAGTGAAATGTGAGATTTTGTTACCAAAATATTGAAGCTTCTCTTCATGGCGCAAAGGCTTATGCAAGAAAAGGGTTGAGAACACTCCCTTTGACAAAGAAAACGCAACCTAACCCCAGGTTCTAATTCCAATGAGCACCATTGGATTCCTTTTGAATTGAGGCTAGAGATCTACATGAGGCAGTCAAAATCCTCTTGGTGATGAGAAACACCCGCATTTACTTATTAAATTTAATTACAGCGATGGTGCAAATGGTTGGTTCTCGATCTATATAAATCAACCAAAGGCATGTTCTCCACAATAAAATCATACAACCTCTAGATGAGGGAGATCTATAAAATCCTAAAATCATTAGCATGAGTTAAAAAATAAGCAAGTGAAATGTATTACACGTGGCTTCACTGAGAATGTCAAGATGGATTGTCGATAGCCAGCTGCCTATTCAAGCACCCTTGGAGTCAAACACATGCCCCCTTCTCTTTCTTCAGATACGTATTAATATATATGGCTTGCTAGTATGTTATAAAATGAGAACACAATATAACATTTAGTAGATTGACAATTTAATGATAATGGTAATGATTTTAAAGAAATTGATGATTTAATGATAATGGTAATGATTTAAAAGAAATTAAACATAATTATTAATACGAGGTCCATTGCAAAATCCACATGCCAACACAAAAAGACCAATTATGTCATGGAGAGTATGGAATTTCAATTGGAATCGTAAAAAAAACAAATAGAAATTTTTCTAAGAAGAAAATGTCAAAGATATTCTTTTAAGAAATAAACAATATCAATGATCTATAAATATTGTTATTATAATATAATATAATATTGTTAGTTATTTAAGGTTGAGATGGATGATATCCATTAATTAATATAGGTGGCAGCAGGCATAGAGGAAAATTCAATGCTAGTTGTCCTTGTTGGGGGAGGGGTTACACTCATATAAGGGTTTTCCACTAATTCTAAGCTTTCATATTAGGTTTTTCCTTTAGCATTAGTGAACAAGGGAAAAGTATGAAATCTATTTATTCCTCCATTGGTAAAGCACTCTATCATGCATGAGGAATAAAAGAAGCATATTTATGTGGGCGAGTTTAAATCCATCATCATTGCTCTTGTCCCTCCTTCCTTCGAATGATGAGTCATGGGTTGTAGCATGAATGAATTATTGGCTAGGATTGGTTCCATGTAGTGCTCATTTTAGAATAACCTGAATCTGTTAACTCAGGTTGTATGACCCATTGAGTGTTTTAGTGATGTTTTTTTCTTTATTCTATTTGTACTTACCAAAATGAGAATAGACGGATGAGTCAATACATTCATGAAAGATGAGTTAGCGTGTCAAAGAATTATATCCCACCACTATTTTAGCCTATTTAATTAAATAGTTGGTCGAGCAACTCCCTATTTACCGAAAGGATATGAGTCAATACGTTAAATTAAAGCAACACTTCGTCAACACATCAGCTATCTGATCATCCGTTGCAATATACTGGAGCTTCACTCCTCTACTCTGCACCATATCCCTAATATAGTGATACTTGATCTCGATATGCTTTGACTTGTCATGGAACACTGGGTTCTCTGACAACTTCACACAACTCTGGTTTTCACAGTGTATACAAGTAGCATCCAACTGGAGATCAAATAAATCAAACAATAGCTTCCTGAGCCATATTGCCTCACAACTAGCTAAACAAGTTGCGACATACTCTACTTCAGCTATACTCAGTGCCACACATGATTGCTTCCTGCTAAACCAAGAGATCACACCTGATCCCATACTGAAGCAGCATCCTGAAGTGTTGTTCCTATTGATGGCACTGCCTGTCCAATATGAATCAACATAACCCTCCAGGTTAATCTTTTGATTCGTATCGTACTTGAGCCCATAATCAACCATACCTCTTAGGTATCTCAAAATATGCTTTGCAACAATCAAGTGAACATGTCTCGGATTTGTCAAGAACTGGCTTAAGGTGTTCACAACAAAGCAAATATCTGGTCTAGTGTTCATCAGGTACATTAAGGACCCAATCATCTGACGATACATCGTAGCATCAACCGAATCTGATGAAGCATTGCTCAATAGCTTCAGGCTCGATGCCATAGGTGTGTCCATAGCCTTGCAGTCCATCATCCCAAACCTTTTCAGGATCTCTATTGCATGCTTCCCTTGTCCAAAGGAGATTCCATCTACACTCTGCCACACCTCCATACCTAGAAAATAATGCATCATACCCAAGTCCTTCATTTTGAACTCGGCAACAAGATTTTTCTTGGTATCAGCAATCAACCCATCCATACCTGTCACAAACAGATCATCTACATATAGTAGGAGCATCACTGGGCTGCCATCTTCAACCTTGTAGTAAAGGTTGGAATCTGCTTTACTCTTGGTAAAGCCCAAATTGGATAGAAAGCTGTCAATTCTACCGTACCAAGTCCTGGGTGCCTGTTTCAAATCGTACAGGGCTTTCTTCAATCTGCATACATGAGACTCTCTGTCATGTGTCTCAAAACCAAGTGGCTATTCTACATACACTTCCTCTTCCACTACACCATTCAAGAAAGCAGTCTTGACATCCATTTGGTGTATCTTCCATTTCATCACCGCAGCCAGGGCAAGTACTGATCTGATGGAAGTGTATCTGGCTACAGGTGCAAAGGTTTCTTCATAATCTATTCCTTCTTTCTATGAGAAACCTCGAGCAACAAATCTTTCTTTATATTTCTCTATGCTACCGTCTGCAGCATGCTTGATCTTGTAGATCCATTTGGAAGTTACAACTGAATTCCCTTCTGGTCTTGAGACAACATCCCAAAAACCATTCTTCATGATCGATTGATATTCTTCGATCATAGCATCCTTCCATTCTTTCTGTTCTGTCGCTTCTTCATAACTAGAAGGTTCTTTATCAATGAAATCACATAGTAATGCTACATACCCGGCGCAGGATCTGGTCCTTTTTCTTTCTCTATGATTCTCTTCTAGAGCACCATATCTTTCCACACCTTGGATAAGTTCTCGTACCCAAGCAGGTTTCCTCTTATGAGGATTCTTCTCTGGAGGTGGATCTACAGGTCTTTGTGGTTATTCAAACTCTCGATCTTCTTCTTGAGTTTCTTCATTCCTGGTTGTATCATGAATTCTGGGTGCTTCTGCTTCTTCATATTCTTCAGCAGGTTTCTTTCTGGATTTGTTATAAGCTGTGTCTTCATCAAATGTCACATCCCTGTTGATGTCAATCTTCTTGTATCCTGGAAAATATATTTTGTAAGCCTTCAAGCTTTCAGAGTATCCCACAAATATAACTTTCTTTCTTGAAGGATCTAATTTTGTTCTCTTTTCTTTTGGAAGGTGTATGTACACAAGACAGCCAAATATTCTGAGATGGTTGACTTTTGGTTTCTTGCCGGAGAAGACTTCTTCAGGAGTCTTGTTCTCAAGTACCCTATGTGGAGTATGGTTCTGTACATACACCGCTGTTCTGGCAGCTTCCGCCCAAAGATGCATAGGAAGATCTTGATCATGAAGCATTGCTCTTGCAGCTTCCATGATAGTTCTATTCTTCCTTTCTGCAATCCCATTCTGTTGTGGATTATAAGGAGTGGACAACTCCCTCTTAATCCTTGAGTCTTTGCATAACTCTTTGAATTCATTAGATGTGATTTCTTCGCCATTATCTGATCGAAAGGTCTTGATCTTCTTATCTGTGTGATTCTCGATCAAGGCTTTGAATTCCTTGAACTTGATGAATACTTCATTTTTGTTCTTCATGAAGTAAATCCATGTCTTCCTAGAAAAGTCATCAATAAAAGAAACATAGTATACATACTCGCTTAGTGAGCTTGATGACATAGGACCGCACACAACGGAGTGGATGATTTCCAAGATTCCTTTTGCTTTGCTTTTGCTACTTGGAAATTTCTTCTTTGTATTCTTTCCTTTCGCACATCCTTTGCAAACCCCATCATGTTTTGCTTGAATTTCTGGAAGACCTTCAACAGCTTTGCTTGCAATTGGTAGTGCTCTGTAATGCACATGTGTAAGCCTTCTATGCCAAAGTTCATTTGGCTCTACTATGTCATGGACCAAGGCTTGTTCTGGATGGCCCTTCAATTTGTATAGACCTCCTTCTTGTTCCCCAATCACTAATGCATCATTAATAGTATTTCCCTTTTTCCACATGATGACTTGGACATATATGAATGCAACCCTCATGCCTTTTGCATCTAATGCAGATATGGAGAGAAGGTTCTTCTTGAGTCCTAGTACAAACAATACATCTTGCATCCTCATAGACTTTCTAGAGTCTATTTTATAAGAATATTCCCCACTACCTTTTATTGGATATTGGTAGTCATCTCCAAGCTTCACCTTGTGAGGTGATTCATGTTATGAAAGTTTCACAAAGGATTCTTTGAATCTTGTCATATGCTTGGAAGCCCCACTATCTATAAGCCAATCATTGCTTCCATGTGTGATATTTCCCGTGAGAGCAGAAATCAAGACATATTCTTCTTCACTTAAAGAGTCTTCACTTTCATATTTGGTTTTCTTCTTGGATGGTTCATCATCCTTTGCAGCATGAGAATTGTTGAAATATTGTAACTTCGAAGAATATTCTATATGTATTTCCTTGTGGTCCCTGATGGTTCTACCGGGAGAACCACTTGTATTACTTTGTACCCCGATGCTCCTAATCGAACGAACTAATAAGAGTCATGAGGTAGTCCCCTCTAATTGTAAAGGTGGGTCATTAGCACACCAGTGTGGTTACTTGACCCTACATGTGTAACTCAAGACTACATGATTAACTCAAGCCTACATGACAAATGAGTTAACTTAAGTGAACGGATGAATATAAATAGAGGTGTGGTGCTCCTCATTTGACAGACACACACTCTCACTTGTGTAGCACATTAGTAGAGAAGAGAAGTAGCTGGAGAAGGAGGAGGATCAGGCTTTGATCTCCTTGCTAGTTTTATATTTTATATTTTTGGGACATCTATATTAAGGAAGATTTTGCTGGGTTTTTTCCCTTTAGGGTTTTCCCAGGATAAATCCTTGTGTTCCTTTTGTATGGTTGTGCTTGTCTATCTTTCAGTAATCATGTTTATATACTAATGTCTTAGCTAAGCATATGAAAATTTAACATGGTAACAGAGCCACCCTGAAAGAAGACATTGTGCAGCTACAAAAGATAGGGCTTCTTAATTTTTGGTTCTCTCTCCACAATTGATCAGCAAAAGAAGGCTAGACTGACTCTCCATTGAAGGGCGCATCTTTCAGTCAAAGCGAAATTCGATTCCGAGCATTTTTCGTTTTGGTGGGGAAAATTAGGGCTTTCTACAGAAGAAGAATTTTTGAGTGAGCCCAGCATAGGATTTTTCTCCTCATCAAAATCGAAGTTAAGAGACCTGTATCAAGAAATTTGGTTGGGTGAAACTCTGGGAAAGTCAAACCCTAGTTTGACCCCAATTTGGAAAAACCCTAAATACTAAAGCTGCTACGTTTTGGTAAATTCACTATATCCTGATATTGGCGAAGAATAAGGAGTTGAAAATTACAGAGGCCGAAGATGAAATCCTATTTTACATGGTGTCCGAAATTCAGCCTCAGATTCGCTATATTCTGGGAGATATGATCCCTCCAAGTTAGGGTTCCATCCTCTTCCAGAATTCATCCCTAAACGGGACACCTGGGGCTAATTGCTGTAGCATGGGCTACAGAGGTCCAAATGGAATTCCTAAATATTTTCCAGCAAAATCATGGACTTTAATTTCTGTGTTCCGAAATTTAGAACCTGAAGATGAACCAGTGACACGTGGCATGCCGTACAACTTCACTATTTTGAACAGTCCTGTAACAGGTCACCTTGGAAAAATGATCATAAATCCCAATTTGTGAAACCAATTCTGATGAATCCTATGGTATTGGATCAGGGACATGCGAGGTTACCTCAGTGAAAAATTTCAGACATAGATGAGCCTTAATTTTGGAGATATCATAGAAACAGTAACAGGCATTTCTGGAAAAGAAATTGGAAAACTAGGGCTTCCTATTCTGGGAGCTTCCCTCCACTGTTTTTAGAAAAGGAGTACATTGGATAGCTCCATTTGAAGAGATCTATATTTCTATCCAATCATATCTGAAATATTTCAAGTTTTTAAAATTAGGGTTTCTCTGACAAACCCTAGATTAGCCAGCGCCGAAAGCAGGACGGACACCTCAAATCGGTAAGATCTAATCTTTTGCTATTTGCATTTGAGGTTCTCATTTCAAAATGATCTATCACATCAGCTTGATGATAAGCTTGGTAAAGTTGAAAACTTCCAAGCATGGAAGTATTTGATCTCTCTAAAGAAAATGAATTGGAAACCTACATGAGTAGAGAGGTTCCAGTTCTAGAGGGACATGAGCCTCAAAGGCTTACATAAGAAGAACTTGATCAAGGCCAAGAAGACCATTGTTGATTCAATCACGGATCAAATTATACCACAAGTGTCTTCCCTAAAGACACCAAAGATGTTTGATTCCTTGATCAAGCTATTTGAAGATAAGAACTTAAATTAGAAGATGGCTTTGAGAATACAGTTGAAGAATGTGAAGATCCAGAATGCAGAACAACTTGAAGTGGTAGAAGAAGAAGCGGAGAATGCAGAAGTGGTGATAGCCACCTTGATCATCGAATTCATTCATTAAAGGAATGTGTGCTAGAAGGAATTAATTACTTTCAACAGAATTTGGGAAGAAGAAGAAGAAGAAGAAGCTCGTCTCATAAGAAGAGAAGAAGAAGATGGGAGCAATTGAAAATCAGGATCTCACCATTCAAAGAAGATCCCTCAAGCGATGAGGAATATGAAGAACTCAATTCTTGACAAACCTCTTATCCATCTTATCATTTGGATAAGAAATGATGATTTCATGAATGAAGAAGATGATGAAGCAGAATGATCAAGAAGGAGTTTGCTCAAGAAACCGTAACAAAAGATAAGTATTCAATTGGCATTTAATGATATTGTTTTGTTATGCATTTGATTATATTTAGTTTGATGTGTTATGCATGATAGATTGTTTGCATTAATGGATGCATACTACTAATATGCATGTGATGGGTAAGTAGCTCATGGTGCTATACAACTCTCCATTGCTACTTATCTAGAATTAAACCTCTTTGCTGACATATTGGATTAGTGCACAATCTCAATGTTGTCCTGGTAGAGATGGAAGGCATCTAGAAAAGTTTCTGTGAGATATGGATGAATGTTGTATTGGCTAAACAGTTGTATG
>LPNX010081213.1:28298-40810 GCA_001517045.1 Pseudotsuga menziesii | reverse complement strand
ATGCTATGAAAGAAGCTATGATCAAAGAATAATAGTTGATCATGGGGAATGATGTATACGATATGATTTCGAGACATAAAGGGAAGTACGTAGTATCTTCCCTATGGATCTACAGGAACAAGTGTACAAATCAAGGTTCATGATTTTCCTCAGAAAGACTAGACTATGACATGACATACTCTATTGACCAGTATATATCAAGCATAGAACCACCTGTACAGAATGAAGAGGGAAGATGATACTCCACTTCAGGGGGAGTGACTATAGAATATATATTAGTTCGAAATAGTACGACATGATGGACAACTCCTGATGGATCAAGACTTTACCAAGAGTAAAGTGGGTTCCAACCTTCAAGATTGAATATAGAAGACTAGGATATGTTGATGATCTGACAAGATGAACTCATGGAAGATGTTATGATGAAAGAATACTAGAATGATGTTTGGGATATAGTACTCAAATCAGAAAGCAAGACTGTGGTATCTTACAAATGGATTTGCAAGATAAAATATGTTGCTGATAGAAGTAAGGAAACACTTGTGGCTAGAGGTTTGTATCAGAAAGAGGGAATTAATTCTGAAGAGACACTTACTCCAGGAAGCAAGGTACACTTCCTTCATAACTATCATGGTAGTTTCCTCCATGATGAAGTAAAGACAAGACTTCCTTAATGGTATGATTCGAATATCCTTAATGGTATGATTCGAATAGTCACGAGGATTTGAAGTTGAAGACAGATGGACTCACGTATGCAAGTTGAAGAAGGCCCTATATGGCTGAAGTAAGCTCCTAGAGCTTGGTATGGAAGAATATATAGTTTCCTGTAAATTATGGGCTTTACCAAGAGTAAAGTTGATCCTAACCTTTATCTCAAGGTTGTATAAGATGAACCTGTCATCTTGTTATTAGATGTGGATGACTTATTCTTGATAGGGAATGAGAAACAGATTATGAAAAGCAAGAATAAACTAGCAGAAGAATTTGAGATGAAAGACCTTGGGTTAATGCATTATTTCCTAGGTCTAAAAGTATGGCAAAGTTTAGAAGGAATCTTTCTCAACTAGGGAAAGTATGTAGTAGAGATATTGAAAAGATTTGATATGTTGGAATATAAAGCCATGGCCACACCCATGGATTCCAACTTGAATTTGTTAGCTGATGACTCATCAGACTTAGTGGATGTGACTCATTACAAACAGATCATTGGGTCATTGATGTAATTAACAAATACCAGACCAGACATTTGTCTTGCTGTGAACACCTTAAGTCAATATCTTGTTCAACCAAGACGGGTTCACCTAGTAGCTAAAAAACATGTGATGAGATATCTGAAAGGGACTATAGACTTTGGTTTATACTATGATGGTAGCCATGAGTATAGATTGTATGGCTACACAGATGCAGATTGGGATGGAAGTATCTCAGACAGGAAAAGCACATCAGTTAGATGCTTTTGTTTGGGGTCTGCTATGAGTTCATGGTTTAGCAGGAAATAGTTCAATGTTTCTCTTAGCATGGCTGAAGTAGAATACATAGAAGATTGCTTTGATAAGTTGTGAAGCCATATGGCTTCGAAAGCTGATGCCAGGACTATTCAACCTAGAGTTGGACACTACTATGATTCTATGTGATAATCAAAGTTGTATAAAGATGACAGAGAACCCTGTGTTCCACGACAGATCAAAGCACATAGAAATCAGATGCAGATGATGGTGATTCTGTATTTCTATACTGAATATAGAGATGATGATGCTTTCAGTATTTGCATACTAGAGATACAGATGATGATAGTTTAGTATTCACATACTGAAGATGTAGATGATGATGGTTTGGATGATGATGTACTGACGAAGCCTCCGTCTCAAGTAAATTTCGAACACTTTCGAGACAAGCCTGGTGTTGTTTGGAAAGACCTTCCTCGAAAGGGGAGTAGTGATGTTGTAGTGGGATTGTATCATGCCTGGGCACTTGCCCTAAAGTGATCCGGAGACCTTGGTCCTCGAGAATGAAGAGGGATTGTATCATCCTGGGACATTTGTCCAAAAGTGATCCGGTGACCTCGGTCCTCGAGAATGAAGAGGGATTGTATCATCTCGGGACATTTGTCCAAAAGTGATCCGGTGACCTCGGTCCTCGAGAATGAAGAGGGATTGTGTCATCCTAGAACATCTGTCCAAAATAGATCTGGTGACTTTGGTCTTCGCGAATGTGGTGGGATTGCATCATCCCTGAACTTCGGTTCAAAATGTATCTGGAGGTCTCGGCCACCGTGAAAGTGGTGGATTGCATCATCCCTAAACCTCGGTTCAAAATGTATCCGGAGGTCTTGGTCCCCGTGAAAGTGGTGGGATTGCATCATCCCTAAACCTCGGTTCAAAATGTATCTAGAGATCTCAGACCCCATGAATGTGGTAGGATTGTATCGTCCTTGAACTTCGGTTCAGAACGGATCCGGTGAGTTCGGTACTCAAAAACGGGTGTTGATCCCATAATTCCTAGAGGAAGGATTGTCTGAGTTCCACATCTGTGTTGTTCCCGTAATTCCGAAAGGAAGGATCATTAGTAACTCCGTAAAGACCTAAATCCCGTAATTTTGAAAGGAAGGATCATTGACTTGATCCCGTATTTCCAATAGGAAGGATTGTCTGAGTTCCACAGATGTGTTGATCCCATAATTCCAATAGGAAGGATTGTCTGAGTTCCACATATGTGTTGATCCTGTAATTCCGAAAGGAAGGATCGTTAGTAACTCCGTAAAGACCTAAATCTCATAATTCCGAAAAGAAGGATCGTTAGTAACTCCGTAAAGACCTAAATCCCATAATTCCGAAAGGAAGGATCGTTGGTAGCTCCATAAAGACTTGATCCCTTAATTCCAACAGGAAGGATTGTTTGAGTTCCACAGATGTGTTGATCCCATAATTCCAATAGGAAGGATTGTCTGATTTCCACAAATGTGTTGATCCCGTAATTCCGAAAGGAAGGATCGTTAGTAACTCCGTAAAGACCTAAATCCCGTAATTCCAAAAGGAAGGATCGTTAGTAACTCCGTAAAGACCTAAATCCCGTAATTCCAAAAGGAAGGATCATTAGTAACTCCGTAAAGACCTAAATCCCGTAATTCTAAAAGGAAGGATCGTCTGAGTACCACAGACATGTTGATCCCGTAATTCCGAAAGGAAGGATCATGTTGATGATGATGATGTTGATGTTTTGATGATGTTGATGTCTTGATGATGATGATGTTGATGTTTTGATGATGTTGATGTTTTGATAATAATGATGTTTTGATGATGATGATGTTTTCATGATGATGTTTCTGAACAAAATATCAGAGTATGATGATGATGTTGTTGCTGATCGAAAGGTCAAAGTGTTGAAGATGATGTTGCTAATCGAAAGGTCAAAGTGTTGAAGATGATGTTGCTGATTGAAAATTCAAAGTGCTGAAGATGTTGCTAATTGAAAGGTCAAAATGTTGAAGATGTTGCTGCTGATTGAAGAGTCAAGATGCTAAAGATGTTGATGATCGAAGCGGTGAAAGTACTGATGATGTTGAAGACTAAAGATTGAAGATGAAGACTACATGATGTTGAAAAGCTTCCAATGATTTATAGATGTATCACCCTGATGCTATTGATGATGTCCTCTATCTCTCTCCTATTATTATTATTGTTGATGTTGTTATAGAATACCCTTCTCGTTAAGGGGGAGTGTTGAAATATTGTAACTTCGAAGAATTATCTATATGTATTTCCTTGTGGTCCCCGATGGTCCTACCGGGAGAACCACTTGTATTACTTTGTACCCTGATGCTCCTAATCGGAAGAACTAATAAGAGTCATGAGGTAGTCCCCTCTAATTGTAAAGGTGGGTCATTAGCACCCCAGTGTGGTTACTTGAGCCTATATGTGTAACTCGAGCCTACATGATTAACTCGATCCTACATGACAGATGAGTTAACTTAAGTGAATGGATGAATATAAATAGAGGTGTGGTGCTCCTCATTTGACACACACACACACACTCACTTGTGTAGTGCATTACTGGAGAAGAGAAGTAGCTGGAGAAGGAGGAGGATCAGGCTTTGATCTCCTTGCTGGTTTTATCTTTTATCTTTTTCGGACATCTATATTGAGGAAGCTTTTGCTGAGTTTTTTCCCTTTAGGGTTTTCCCAGAATAAATCCTTGTGTTCGTTTTGTATGGTTGTGCTTGTCTATCTTTCAGTGATCCTGTTTATATACTAATGTCTTAGCTAAGCATATGAAAATTTAACAAGCATGATGTCTTTTCTTGTTCCCCTTTTTCTTATTTTGTCTTTTAGGACAATCTTTTGCAAAGTGACTTACTTCATCACAAGCATAACATCTTCCTCTAGAGAAATATTTTCTAGAGTTAATTTTAGAAAAATGCTTACCTCTGGAGTGATGAGAGCTTCTTTTGGTTTTCTTGGAATGTACCATGAGAGCTTGATCTTCACTTCCCATCTTCTCTTCTCTGGCTACTATCCTAGCTTCTTCTTGAGAGCATTCTTTCCATAGTCTGTTGAACTTGACTAACTTCTTTCTGGCACATATCCCTTGAATAAAGGAGTCCCATGATCTAGGGAGACCATTCAAGGTGGTCATTACAATCTCAGCATTTTACACTTCTTCATCTGTTGCTTCCATTTGTTATTTGATTTGAGAAACTCTTGTGAAGTAATACTAGATGGTTTCTACATTCTGAATCTTCACATTCTTTAGTTGGTTTCTCAGAGTCATCTTTCATTTTATGTTCTTCCCTTCAAACAATTTGGTTAGGGAATCAAACATAGATTTAGGTGTCTTTAGGGAGGACACATGTGGTATGAGATGATCCTTGATAGAATCAACAATGATTCTCTTTTCCATAACCATCTTCTTCTTGTGTAAGGCCTTAGCCTCATCTCCCTCTGGAACTGGAGCCTCCTCATTGATGTAGGAGTCCAACTCATTCTCTTCCAGGACCAAGGAGATCCTATACTTCCAGGCTCGGAAGTTATCAGCTCCCTCAAGCTTTTCATCAAGCTTGGTATGATGAGACATCTTAACTGAGAACCTCAAATAGAAATACAAAAGATTTAGATCTTACCAGTTCAAGATGTCGCATTTGGATTTGTAGTTGAAATTCTGCAGTGCTTGTTCAGAAGAAGATTAGGGTTTTGCTTTTTTGGAGTTCTGTCCCATCAATTGCTTTGAAATTGATCCCTAACTTCAATTTTAGGGAGGAGATCAATTCAGGCCTGGGATCACTGAAAAATTCCTCTTCTGTGAAAAGCCCTAATTTTCGGCAGTAGTGTCAGGTCCAAAACTGAAAAACCTCATAATTGGATTCTCCTTCGACAGAAAGATGTGTCCTAAGGAGGAGAGTTATTCCAACCTTCTTTTGCTGAAAAACTGTGGAGAGAGATACACAAAGTAGGAAGCCCTAGTTCCCGCAGCTGCATAGTGTCTTCTTCTTAGGTTAGCTCTAATACCATGTTAGATTTTTAACATTAAGCTAGTATAACATTAGGATCTTTAACTGAGTGAACAACAAGCACATCAATCAAACACAAGAGACAATGAACACAGTGTTTTTCCTTGGGGAAACCATAAATGGAGAAAACCCTACAACTTCCTCAGAGATAGAATCAACACCAAAAGTAAAACCCCAAAACAGTAAGATGATCTCCCGACAGTAGTAACCTTCTTTCTATCTAGCCCCAGTGTCTTCTCCTTCCTCAACTATGCACTACACTTGAGTGTGTACGAGTTGTGTGCTAAATAGAGAGGCTAGCTCTCTATTTATACTAATCTCGACATGACTAAAACCCTACTAGGGCCGACCTCTCTAGGAGAGTCTAATAACCCTAGTGCCTCGGAACTGCGGGGACTTTAACCCTTAGACAATAGGAGGGATACCCACAATGACTTGACATGACTTGTTTACATTATAGATCTTCTCGATCGGAACATCGAGGCATGACATGATTCAAGTACATTACAAATACATCCCGGAATAAACATCGGGTTACAATACATAAAAAATACAAGTGAATACATTTTGAAGTTACATATACATGAACACATATGAAAATCCTTCTCAAGGGTAATGAAACGCCCTATCGAGTTAGCCAGGCCTATGAGAATGTCCTTATTCCACATAGGAAAGGGCAAGGCAGTAAAGAGAACCCACAAGTGGCGCATGGTGACCCTCTCAATGAGCGAGTCAAACCCGGTATGCCAACGATTCAGAACCAAAGAACCCTTCTGCATAGTCCAAAGTTTCTCTAAGATTCTAGAGTCATCTAGATCATCTAGAAAGACAAAAACAAGCCATCCATTTGCAATGAGACCAATAGTAGGAACATAGTGTATGTTAGGCTTCCAGTGTATGGTCGCCCAATAAACCCAAGCATCCTTCGATCAAGAAAAATACTCCTTCCTGCCAATGAGGGCCCTGCGGCAGAGAGAATCAACTTTGTCCATATAAATATCATGACCAAGAACAAATTGACGCTTCAGATCAAGCGTTTTCAGGGAATTCTCTTTCTGGTGGGCATGACTATGGAAAAGAGAAGGGCCCATCCGAATGTCACCCCTAATATCCAAGGGGGCTCCAGTATTACTCATGGAGGATATATGGAGCCTAGTCAATGGGAAAATCCCACTACAGTCCAAAAATAAATAGCCAGGAACCCTGGTCAAAACAACGGACAAGGATAGCAAAAAACAGACACAGACCGGGGTAAAGACCCAACCAAGGGTCTGAAAAAACAAATAGAAGGCAACACTTACACAAACAACTCAAAGCAGTCAAAACTAGAAGACCAGACCAAGGGAAAAGAGACATTCCCACTTTTTGTGCATGGTTGGTACTAACCCTCGGGGAATGAGGGTGAACTCCATGTGTGGTAGCAGGCCACAAAACCCATAAACCCTAAGACAAGGTAAAACCAACCCCTGTGACTGGAATCAAATAAAAGAATAAAATGCAACAGAAAAACGTTAAGTACCTGGAAGCTGCAGGTGCAGTAGACGCAAGAAGGTGTTGGAGCCTACAGACCGATCAGTTCAACCAAAAGCGACATCGCCCAACAAAGCTAGAGACCATGCTTAAAATAATGATACCCCAAGGTCACACAAAAGTCACATGTAACAGCAGGTGCAACATATAGAATGATGATGTCAAAACCTTCCATCCGCCCAGGTATCCATGCCTAAAATATGATGTAACCCCAAATTCCGCCAAAGTCGACCCACAGTAACCAAACAATCATCAACCCATGAGCAATCAGGTACAGTAGAAGAACCGCAGTAGACCACGGGTGAGGAAGGTGAGCCACCAAAGGTGGCCGACCGAAACTGTTAGGCAGAGACAACACACCCTAAAATATTCATAGGGAAGATACCAAAGCAAACTACGAGCGAGGAAGGTGAGCCACAAAAGGCACCTATCGAGACCAATGGTAGAAACAACAAACCCTAAAATATTCGTTGGGAAAAATCCAAAGCCCCCCAACGTCAACAAGTGACGATATGCCTCCCTTAGAATAAGGCCTAACTGGATTTAAACATCCAATCATTAAGGTTGTCATTAAATATATACATTTTATTACTTTACGACGTGGATATTTACCGCCTGCCGGCAGAGTTACTGCAAGGATGACAGAGATTTGTCCCTTCAATTTTAGGGTCATCCCTCACATTTCTTATCATCGCATGAATCGATTCATCCTCCTTGGCGACATATCACAGTTCTTATTTTTGCAGTGCGTAGTTGTCAAATCAGTTGTTTGGTGACAATTAAACGTCAAGCAACCAAAATTCTACACTCAAATGAGTTTGGTCTCCTTTTTTTTGTTTGCTTTCGCTTTCATCTGTGAGTTGGCAGTATTCTAACTACGCGTGAGAATTTAAAATGTGGTTGTCTAGGGTGATCACTATTGCCAAGCCATCTTTAACTCGAGTGTAGTTTCAGGTAATTGTACGGTCAATGGCAAATCAATGGAGAACTATGTTGAAGATGATGCATTTGATTTCCAAAACTTACAATCAATCTGAGTTTAAGGCCACTTCATTAGGTTATTATTGAGTGGTATACGGAAACTAGTAAATTTTATGATTATTCAAGTTTTTTTATTTGGAGGAAGGTGGTCAGTAGTCATTTTCAATAGTATTTTAAACAAATTTCCAAAATTTAATGTGATTTTTTTTTAATTTCAAAAATCTATGTGTTTGTTGTGTTATGAAAACTTTGATAATATTATTTTGTTATAATGAGTTTTAAAATAATTTAGAATATTAAAATAACTTTTCAAAAAATATCACAACTTTGTTACATTAAAAGAATGGTTAAATATTAAAAAAAAAAAATTGAATTATTATGTGTTTATTGTGTCATGAAAAGTTTGATAATATTATTTTGTTATAATGAGTTTTAAAATAATTTAGAATATTAAAATAATTTAAGGAAAAATATCACTACTTTGTTATATTAAAAGAATGGTTTTATTAAAAATAAATAAAAATTGAATTTATCTTTTATGGAGGTTGTGAACATATTTTTAATTTAAATAGAAATTAATAAATGAATTACTAATGGGAATTAGGATAGCCACAAATAAGTAGGAAAAAGTTTTAGTTTTCTTAGAAAGTTTGAATTTAAGACACATCCAGGTTATAAGTGTTATTAAGGATTCTTCTCTATGAATCAACCTCATAAATAACTTGAATAGTCTATTAGATGGAAAGTTAGCTAGGGTTAGTGCAAGAATAGAAAATGAGGCTCTTCACTTTTAAGACATTAAGTATTACCATGTTACGAGGGACTACAATCACTAGGCATATGGACACAATGCCTCCTTAAAAAAGGCGGGGATTTATTATTCCATCCTATCCTCTAAGTCTTTCATGAAATTCATCCACCAAGCCAAAGAAGGAATTGATATATTATGGCTGGGGGCACAATGCTTTAAGTATCATTCCCATGGTACCCTCACACATGCCACTCTTAATGAGCAACTAGTCCTCACTTTGAATTGTTTTGGAAGTTAAGCTAGAATGTAAGTGGGATTATGGCATCAGGGGTAAGTTGACGTAGCTCTATTGTGAAGGAAGGTCGGGGTAGCTCTAAAAGGGTTCTTCCATTATTGTTCTTCTTAGCTCTACAAGATCCCTTAGTAAGAAATTTCCTTGGGAAAAACACCATTGATGTTTCAACTTGACTATATGAGTTGAATTTGGATCTAGAATGGTGTTTTGATTTTTAGCTAATCCTATGTTTCAATCTTTGGGACTAGGAAGGATTTGATTTTGCATTCTTTGTGTTTATTTGTCGGACTACATGCTTTGATTCAATCTATGAATAACATGGATTTCAAGGCCCTTGTTCTCTTGAATTTATGTTATTTAATTATTAGTACTTATGGGTCTACTGGAATCCTCAATTCCACATTTCATGTGCTTTTCGTTTGGGCTCTCCCTATTTGATTTCATTATGGTTATATTAGCTTTAGTACACACCATGGATATCCCTAAGAATCATGGGAATTGTCTTAGGGAAATTCATAAAATACACAATGTTTTGCACAAGCATGAAGACTTCATTAATGGAAGCAAGGCATCGATATTCTCTATAACAACCAAATCATGGCAAGAGAAAATTCGTAGTGCTCAAAATTCAATGCTAATGTAAACCATCCTTCAAAAAAAAATCCAAGTTTTTGGAATTGAATATTCTTTCTTATGGAATATGGTTTGCAATTCAAGCAAGTGTTCACATCTAATGCCATCAAACCTCATAATGTCTACGGTTTCTCTTCTAAGTGAGCCTAGGAAGAGGAAATTGTTCACTAAATACTAGAAGGCATGAAATTGGAAATCCAAGTATCTCAACCCACCAATATTGTTAATGAATAAGAAATAAAAAAATTATAAATTTACAAAGTGCATTTTAGTTTTAAATCTATTAAATATTAAGATATTAGATTTTTTGAAATATAATTATTTTCGAGAGATCACATCTTTTGAAATATAATTTATTTTTATCATTTAAAATAGAAAGATATTGTTATTTTTATTTTTTTTTATATTTAATTAATATAAAGCATTATTATCATTATCTATTATAACTATTATATTCTTAATTTACATAAATGGAATAAATTAAAAATAAATAAATTATTCAACAACTTGATAATTTTTGAACTAATAATTAATATATATATAAAACTAGTAATGAATATAAAAATCCATAAATTTACAAAAATATATATAAAAATAACATAAACACATAATATTGATCATATTTATAATAAATATATAAAAATTTACAATTCATATAAAATAATATTAAAAATTTTAATTAAAGGAAGTAGTAAACACAAACAAGTTATTATGATTTGTTTGAAAAATTATATATATGATGATCTATATGTAGAGAGATAGATAGTTATGATCTTTTGAAGATAAACCGATAATAAAAATGTTAGCATCTATTTTTTTGAAAATGAAAAATCTTAATATAAAATATTGTTATAAACATAAAAACTTATTCGATGGAAAGAAGTTTACACATAAAGGGAAAGAGTGGGCATTTAGTAATAATATACTTTATAATAAAATGGTTGAAATTTCTATATAAAATTTTGAGTTTATTTTAAGTAAATATGGTATTTGTAATGGGTAGTATTTTTATTCAAAGTTTATAGTTCATTATATTTTAAATGAAGTGATCCAAATCTCATAAACACCAATCAATTAAAATATAAATGTTAAGTTTTGTTTTAAAAATTTGAAAAACAATCATTTAATCATGTAATTTCACATTGAACACTTGAACTTAGCATAACTTATGCTTAAATACATATTATTACAAGCCAAAATTTTCCTTAAACTCAAGGTTAACATGCCAAGCATACACTTAAAATTACATACAAAATTATAATAACCTATTATACCTATACAAACCTAGAACTTGTTACTTGAAACCTATCAAATAAGGAGTAGAGGTGATGATTCTTAATAAGGAAGCAATGAAAAAGGCACAAAAGTTTTATGTTAGAACAATCTAATTGTCATATCTTTGTTAACAAAACACTTATTACTTGAAACAGAGTAGCGGTGGTGATTCTTAATAAGGAAGCAATGAAAAAGATACTGAAATTTTATATTAGAACCATATAATTATCAACAAAAATACAATGATAATAAAAATGTCTACTTAGTAATATTATTTTGTTTATAAAATAAAAAGACAAAGAAAAACAAACTTAGCACCTAATGAAGCCTCCACATTGAAAATTGCTTAAATCATTGTCCCTCTATATTGGTCTCCAAGTTTTCATGACATCACCTCATTTCTTAAAATGAATTTAAGATAATAATTATGAATAACATCACCTCATTTCTTAAAATGAATTTAAGATAATAATTATAAATATCATATGTGACCATTCAACACAACCATTTCATTTATATATTCCTTGCATTAAAAAAAATATTCTAAATACAATACAATCATGCACTTAGATATCATGAATATGACATGCCTACTCTAAACAAATGTTTGAGTTCATCTGCAATTGTAAAGGAAAAATTTAATCATTATATGAGGAGCATTAATGAAATATTTATATCCATAAAGGCCCTTGACAACAAGTTAGTGTGTGAAAAGGTGGTCATTGGCAACCCGAGAGCACACATATTCTTTTTAGATTAGCCACTAGGACTTTTGAATTTTCTACATAGTTAATGGAACACTTATGCATTTTAAGAACGAACACAAGAGCATGCGCACACATGTGAGTGAGCGTGTTTGCACACACACTCTCTTTAATAATTTATATATGTTTTTAAGTGTGTGTTTTCCTTTGTGTATGAAGAAAAAAGTTATTGTAGGTTTTATATTGTTTTAATACCACGCCACATGTTTTGAAAGAGAAGGAGGACGTTTTGGAGCACTGGATCTAACCATCATTGGCATATTCATGGTTTTTAAGTAACGGTAAAGACTTTTTCTCTTTGATTCCTTCAAATTCAAGGAAGGTTTAAATGTCTGGTTATTATGTTTACACTTCAAGAAAGGAAAGGAAAATGTTTTTCTTATTCAATTAAAAGCTATAAATTATATTGACATGGAGCATACTGATTATAAAAACCCATACCCACCGCCATCAATTGACAAATTCTTGACCCTAAGCTCCGACCATGATTCACTTAGGATTGTTTCGTATACAAATTGGAAGGGATATGAAAGGACTATACTTTTATGGAATCTTATGTCATTTCCAATGAGATCACTGCTAGACTTGATTATGGTCTTGTTTTGAGAGGAAATCTAGCTTATAGTTGAGAATCCCTATAGTACTACTAGTGAGATTCCCTGGCTAGGCTAGGATGGAACACTGTAAGAGAATTGGGATAACCTAGGGGACTATTTGCAAAGAAATTGATTTTAAGGGTATTGCATATATAGGATTTCAAAGGTATCTTAAAATTTTTGT
>LPNX010081213.1:9716-22161 GCA_001517045.1 Pseudotsuga menziesii | reverse complement strand
ATGCTAATCATGTGAGTGCCTTGAGACTATTTGCCTCTCAATCCATTCACCCTCCCTCTCCTCCAATCCTCCATTGAGCCATAGCTCCCCACTCCTAAGAAAGGTGCTCTCCCAAGCTAGGGCATGGTGGCCCATTCCAACCAGAAGGTATACTTGTTTTGTTTTATGTCTTTGCTTTGGCAGATTGTAGTTTTTCTAACAGTATTTGTTTGCAGGTTCATTTCTTAACATGTTTTTGCAGGTATTTTGGTTTATATTCTAATAGTTTGTTGCAGGTTCTGGAGCCTAACCTTGTTTGCAGGGTTCTATTTCATTTCCTTTCTGTTTTTATTTGCATTCTCACAAGAACCATACCCTTCCGTCCTATAGATGGAAGGGATCCATTCTTGCTCTGTAGCTAGGGTGAAAGTCCTACTACAGATTTGGTGACCATACCAGATCGATCCCACAGGATCCCTGGATTGTTTTTATAAGTTTTAGTTTTTATTTCTGTTTTCTTGCCCTAGTTTAGTTTTCTTTCAAATCTAGATTAGATTTATCTTTTCATGCATTTATAGTTACCGTCGAGCCTCCTCAAGACTAAACCAAGACCATTTTACCACAGTACAGGTTACTGTCGGCCGAATTTGACTCAAGTTCAGGAAAGTTTTACCTTTCAGAGCAGGTTGCTCTTATCGAGATGAAAAGAGCGACCAGGTCGCTCATTCAGAAATGAAAGGTGCGACTTCAACCCAGAGGCCAGACTGCTTCTGTCTGTAGTTTCTTAGCGACCCCCTCACCTGTTTTGGGGAAAATTTGGAAACCCCCTCGCCACATTGGCCCCGAAAAGAGCAATCTGTCTCTCAGATTCAGATTTTTAAAAGATTAGGGACTATTAATGCAGCTCAGCCACCTTTGTCCATCAAAATTGTGTTTGTTTCCTTTTAGTACCTATTCATTTTATTATAGCATGTGTAAACCAATGTTAAATTGAATGGCTAATTGATTAATGAATTTGTTTAAAGCTTCAATTAAGAAATTACTGTAGGTTTCAATTCTTAAGTTGAAATTAACATCTTGCCTAGCCATTCCTCCTCTACCCAGTCATCACCCTTCGAGGTATGCTGGGATAAGACGAAGGGTGAAGCTTGTATAGTAATAGACACTTCACCTATCATTTTTCAAACCCACTAAAAAAAGGTGACTTGGAAGGTAGAGGGGGTAATAGGCCTAGGGGTTTCACAACGCTCAGCGTCCTCCCTGTTGACCGACCTTTCATCTGGAGGGTGACCTGAGGATCTATGGATGGGTTTAGTCCCATTATGTTGAGAGCCCAACACCCTTTCTTGGTTGAAGAGAAATACAGCTGTAAGGAAGTCACCTAGTCAAGCTATCATAGTTCAGATTCAGATATGGTACATGTTTAAATTTTTGTTTATCATTTACTGCTTTCATCAACAATTTTCTGAACTCTGCAAAATATTCATAAACCATTTAAGCAACCACTAAATATAACAGAAAGACAAAAGGACATGCACACAAACCATACCATAAAAAACAACCAAACTCAGTTCATGACACTGAGCAAGCCATTAAAATCTATAATTTACACTAAGTCAAACATTTGCAGTCTTTGAGGACATAAGTCCCTAAATGCCTTAACCATGGGAAGTACTTGGGCTCAACCTAGAAACTCATTGTGAGGAGTACCACGGGAACCCTAAAGTAGCTGGCTGCTGAGAGGAATTGCCAAGTGAAATGGGAAACGACCCCCATGGATTGACTAGCACTCTCGTGAGGAAAAATCCAAGCGCTGTCTTCTGGCAGTCTTGGGTGAGTCTTGGTGGCCGAGTGACCACCTGAATCCAATAGGAAGCCATTAAAACCGAGGTCCAAAAATCATTGCCATATTTCACCATTTTGACATACAAATCAGACCTGATTGATCCCTCACGTTCTTCCTCACTCCTAAGAGGCGATCCACCATAATTCGGGTCCTTGAACCAACACCATTGAGACCATTCTTGACGACCCTCTACACCATTAGAAGGCCATACAGCCTTTGATTCAGACTTAGAATCATACCAATCTGAGCTAGACCTGCATACTGCACCATCTAGCCCCATGGCTGGTGCAAACCCGGATCCATTTTTCGACTTAGTGATTGGTAGTGGACCCATTTCCACACCCCACACCACCACTAGCACCTCTGCTGGTGGCCCTAGCATGGTCATGCAAACCGTCATTAGCCAGCTACCACCACCCATATTGACCAGTCAAGTTGTCCCACCTATAACACATGGGGGCAGTGTGCCTTCCACCCACACTGTCCCACTTGGCATACATGGGGGCAGTGGCCCTTCCACCTACACTGCCCCTCCTATCACACATGGGGGCAGTGGCCCTTCCACTCACACAGTTCCTTTTACCACACTTGGGGGTAGTGGCCCATCCACAATGGTGCCGCAAGTACCCCTAATTATGCAGGTGCATAATGTCCCTACAAACCCCACCACCATTGCTTCCCCATATCACATCAATCTTGGGTCAAACCTTCCTTTCATGGCACGTCTCAACTTGCCTAACTTGGCTCTGTTAACAAATGCCCCTATTTGCCATCAAACTTTTTGGCCTCCCATGCCAACCAAACTTCCCTCAGACATTCCTAAGTTTGAAGGGAAGGCAGGTGAGTGCCCCTAAAACCACATCATGACGTTTCACCTATGGTGCTCATCAAATAGCATTGTAGATTATTCGATCATTCTCATACTGTTCCAACGCACCCTCATAGGTGCTGCAGCCAAGTGGTACATCAAGATATCACAAGCCAAGTACCTGGATTTCAACTCCTTGGCTTTCATGTTCTTGCAATATTTCCAACTCCCCATTAGATACAATGAAGGGGTGGAGATCTTGTTATCTTGCCACCAGAATACTACGACCCACATAACCAACCACATCCATGAGTGGCGGCAACGCCGTATTTTGTGCAATATTCAACTTGATGGAAGGATCTTCCTGGATTGGTTCCTAAAAACCTTGCTACCACCTATAGCAAAGGACATCGCATCCGAACGTCCCCAATCCGAAGAGGAGGCCATCTTGAAAGCCCAGCAGTTTGATCTGATCTATGCATAGTCTAGATACCTTTACACTGTCATTCCAGACACTCCCCGTGCGGGCACCTCCTACCGGGATGCACTGGGGGAATCCCATGCTGTAGATGGCATCATAGGTTCTGTCTCCCACCAACCACAGCACCGTCCGACACCACCTGCAATACCACCACAACCAAGCAACACCCCTAGTGTTTCCTAACAAAACCAAACTCCGGACTATGCAAGAATGATGTCCTTGTCCAGAGCCACAACTTCTTATGCACAACCTGTGCCACCGAGTAGGCCCAGGAATCAGCTTGGCCAACACAACAATACATGGGACAAATGCCCATATTTGTGGCATCATCACCCACTGAAGTCTACTATGCACCACCGGTGCAAGCTGTTCAAGCCCCCACACCTGATTCATTGGGAAAAGTGTTTGCACAACAAAATCGTCCCAACCAGCTAGCCCCCAACAACCAACAAGGGAAAGCCAGGAATAATCGACCCTAGAACCAAGGAAACAATCAACCGCAGGGAGGCATTCAACAACCAAATCCTCCCAACAATGCCGCGAAAAATTGGCCAGCCCAAAATCCTCAATGATCGAATGCACTGAGATGCAAAGCTCCATTGTGTACAAACCAACCATGCACACTATGCGAGGTCTATGAGCACTACACATACGAGTGTCCCTTCATGGACCATGCTAAGAAAGCCATTAGGAACAAGATTCAACATGCCACCAATACAACAGACCAAGTCCAACCCAACCTGGCACCACTAGGACCTCCTCCTATGGTGCTGAAAACCCATTACTGGTCCAAGGACTGGTGGAAACTGCACCCCCTACCCAACTCAATCCCAACGCCACAGGGGCACCCCCGATGGCAGAAACATGTGTTCACCATCTGCTAGCTATGACAACTGAAGAGGTCAATTTACAGACCAGACGAAATCAGTACGGAACCAACACCGAACCCATTGAAACATAAGCGGCATCTACGTCCAAAATAGCCAATGCACCTCTTCAGTCACCCCCTTTTCCTTTGCGACCCCACATACAACGGGTTGCCAACAATTCCACGGCTAGAGCTGCTATCAGCTACATCATCGTGGATGATTTGGCCCAAACACCTACCACCATGTCCACTCTTGAGGTACTCAAAACTTTCCCAATGTAGCGGAAAGGCTTACTAGCCACCCTTAGTGCTGTGGACCCCTCTAACTCCAATTTGATCACATTCCACACAAAGAATGGAGAACCGTGAATGCCATCAACCATTTCTTTCCAAATCCTGGTGTCTATCCAGAATTTGGTCGTGCACCGGTGAATAGTGGATGAGGGGGCATCCACGTGCGTTATGTCTACCCTATTCTGGTAGAAGCTTGGATCCCCAATTCTGCAACCATCCTCTACAACTCTGTGGGATTATGATGGCCATCCCACTAAAGCCCAAGGAATCGTCCCCCATGTCCCCATCACATTAGCTGGGAAGACAGTACTGATTGACATAGAGGTTTTCAATGCTCAATTGGACTATAACCTTCTCCTCGGAAGAAGTTATATGTACGCCATGAGAGTCATAGCATCAGCTATTTTTCGTCTCATGATGTTCCCCCACAAAGGGAAAATCGTGACAGTTGACCAACTGACTTATCACGATCCATAAGGGATAACGACACCTGCCAACATTATCCCTATGATTAACACCATTGATTCGCAAGGGATAACTGCACCTGCCAATGTTATCCCTACATTCAACACCATGGTTGACAACATACCAACCTCCCCATTGTTGAATGTGGGCCTTGGGTTGTTTGGCGATACCACCATGATGACTTCTTTCCCCTTAGTGTCACCACTGCCAACATCAAATGAGACTACATATTTGTGCATGTTCTCATCTAGAACTGTTGCACCCAAACATCAACCGCAACCGTAACCCCAACCCCAACCACAACACCATTCGCAGAAGCAGCATCATCTGCAACCGCAGCATTATGCGCAGCTGCCACCACAACCTCATCCCCACATGCAACCATTAGGGAGTTATTTGGGCTCCTCCCCAGTCCACACAATTCCCTTCCTCTTTCCCCCACCTGGTGTCATGAGTAAGCCAGTAATGGCTACCTTAAACTTACCCAATTTTACATTGGGAATTCCAATGTGGTACCTTGATCCACTGGCCCAACCACCAATGCCCTAGGTAGTCTTAACCCCTGTGCAACCCATTGCAGTCAAATCTCATCCTGGCCCACAAAAACCAACCACTGCACCCACACCACCCCACCCAAAAAGGGCCAGGAGAAAAAATGCGAAAGCTACCGCTGAACCTCGATAGATCCCGCCTTGCGCCATTTGCGAAGAACAGGGCCATCCAACTCAAAGCTACCCTAAGATTCCCATAATCCACGTGCATTTGGATGCCATGGATACAATGGAAAATCTCCCCGTGGTTGAACTCCCAAGTAGGCCAATAGTGAGAAACAAGTCATTGAGAACAAACCATGCTTGCGCGCTTTACGGATTGTATGGGCACTATTCTCACCGCTGCCAGGACTTGTCCGAGTTTCAAACAGCTCTAGCCAACCTTCGACAACATGCCTTGGAATCTGAGATCACTCTGATCGAAGAAGTCCATCCCCCACCTCCTTCTTTAGACACCATGTCCATTTACATGATGTCTAGTTCTACAGACCCTCTTGTCTCCACCATCACCGATGGTCCATCAGACTTGTCCCTTTGTTGCTTCTGCAACGATGAGGAGATACTTGAAGCCTTAACCGCTTCGGAGTACCCTTGGGATGCCATGCACCAACTACAGTCACATCTCCATCCTCAGCTACAATTCCATCCGCAGCCGCAACTCCATCTAAAGCCACAACCCCATCCACAACCGCAACCTCAGTTACCAGGGAAACATTGGGGTTCATTCTTGATCAACACGATCCTTTTCCTTTTCCTACCATCCGGGATCGTGAGTAAGTCTGTCTTGGCAACCCATAATTTACAAGATTTCACACTGGGAGTTCCTGTGTGGTACCTTGAACCACCTAAGCTACCTCTGAGGCCCCAGGATGTGTTGACTCATGTCCAGCCAATTGAGATGATGTTGCGCCTACCTCTGGCTCCATCAAAGACTCTTCCCGTCTCCAGGCCTACCCCTCTTCCTCCAATAGAGACTTGGGGCAAGGCCACAAAAACCACAACCAATACCATTTACATGATCTCTAGCACTAGTTTCCCTTATGTCTCATCGCTTATGAAAGATCCAACTGATCTATCACGGCACCACTTATGCAATGATGAAGAGATCTGTAAGACAGCCTCTGGTTTTACCCCATTCCCTTTAAACCATAATGTGGAATCGGTTCTTCCCATAAAAGACCAGATTCTGTCATCCCACCTTGCCAATGACCTTTGTCTCGGCAAGGGGGCATACCTCTTCGCTGACTCGGATGGTCGACTCTTGAAGAAGCCACATAACGGGCTCCACCTCAAGAGAGTCTATGCCTGATATAACCACTATGAGTCCCTTATAGTGTAGTTTTTTCCCTTTTTGTTTTTCAACATTTTTTCACCACAAGTTAGGGGTAGCACCATTAGTTTCCAGTTCAGAGTCACCCGGAGCATGTTTGAGACACCTCTTACACCTCTAGGCTCAAATTTTTGTCCTCTATCTTTTTATGAGACCATCGTCTCATGTTTAACAAGTAATTTTCAGGACTACTTCCTGGAAGTTACCTCGATTTACGAGCCACATCATGGTGATGAAAGTGTCTTCGGACCTGTAATTGCATCACAATTGCCTACTGCCACTCATGTGGGTTTACGTGCCACTGCTCGTAAGGCACATCATTTTGATTTTTAACACATAGCTGTCTACTCCGTCCATCGCACCTTATGTGGATCTCTGGACCATTGTCCGGAGGACGGATAATTTCCTTTACATGCATTTGGCATATAACTACCTCTGGACTTGTACTCACATCACATGTACTCAATTTATGTCCATCACAACTCACACACAGCTCTCTCGACCTCTGTCCAAGAGCCACCTTGGTTTCCGTGCCTCTACCACACTAACTCGCGTGCCTTTGCTGCGATCTATCCCGTGCATGTATTGGTATGTTTAAGAGCCACCTACTCCATCCATACTGCACGGATGACCTTTGGACCAATGTCCATTGTCCTGACATGGGGGCACCATCAGTGCCTCCTCAATCGGTTGACCATACTAGAGTTTTTTTTAAGCTCTTTTCTAACTCCTAAAAGAATGAAAAGATGGTCGAGCGCAGCTGCTTCCTTTCCTGCTCGTTGAAGTATAGGAAAGGGAATCTACATTGTCTCGCTTATCTCCTTTTGCAAACTTTGTAGACCATCAAATGAAAAGGACCACCTTGGCACATTCAAGCCAAGACCATTCCCTTCTGCATCCTTTTATGCTTTCTTGGGAAGAGGGGCCGAACTTTACAAAAAATCTCACCATGGGTTGTCATTAAGCTCTTTTCCAACCTTCTCATTAAGAAAATATCACCAAGAAAACTTGGTCTCGTTCATGCTCGCAAAAGTATCTGAATGAACGCCTAGTCATTATAGGTTTAACCTTTTCCGGCCTGACTGGACTACCAACGGTAAAGAAGTCTCCCATCCCCTAAAAGGATGGGCAAGCTCTCCTGTGTATAATTTTATCCTTTTTTGGGCATAGGAGACTACCAATGAAAAAGATCCCCCACTAGAGTCTTCTTCATGCTTTCAGACTCTCTAAAATTGAAAGCACCATTGAGCATTTACTTTCTTGGGCTTGCCAAAAATCCACGAGATTGTACCGCAACGGTGTCTCTAGACACCACCCCACAAATAACATTTTGGCAGCATTCCCACTTTGGGTTGCCTTTGTTCAAATTACTCTGCAATGTGTCTTCCTTGGATCCCATCAGTATCAAAAGTATCTACCTCCCCAAAGTATTTCCCATCTGCAATGACATTCCCAGTATTACAGCTATGATCCCATTCCCATGAGTCAGTTTCATTTGTTGCCTGGTTCGCCCTGTCGCCATTCTCTGAAAAAAGGAAGTTTGAGTCTACTACACTCTCTCTACCCCTGTTCAACTCCTTCCCTTCCCCCCCGCCATTCAGTGGGTCAGTCCTCAGATTGTCTCACATCTTTCGGTTATCTCCCTCGCGCTTTTGGTTAAGGAAACACCATTGCCTTTACCAAGGGTAGGTCTCCCTTTGTTGATGAAAACACATGTATTCCAGAGGATAGACCCAAGGGTCCCTATATCTTGGTTTCATTAATCTCATTAATGAGTTCCTTGGACCCCTTGAGAGGAGTCCCTAGTGCCTCTCGGGATGGTAGTTTCTCACATGCTCGACTCCAGCTACATCATCGCACAGTTGAGATTTGTACAGGGTATTGGTCCGTGCAGTATTTGGTCGAAGACCTCGGATGTCACCTGACTCTAGCATATTGATGAGTCTATTCAAGGGACCTAAACAGGTTCATGTCCCTTATGATTTCCGGGTTGCGTTGGAGACAGTGTTCAGAAGCCCTAGCAGTGCTTCTATATAGATTTATGATTGATGCAACATATTTGTACCATAGAGACTCTGACTCTCTGTCAGTGAGTCCTTATAGCTATGTACCGTTCCAGATCCAGCAGGCCATCAGTCGTGAAGATATAGAATTCCGTGAGAATGCCATGGGTCCAATGTAACAGTCCTTCATATTAGTATTGTATTCAGCCTCTCATTGAGGCAACCATTATTGTAACAACAGTTGTCCATGATCAACTCTTGTATTATAGAGCTTAGATCACATTTTTCATTTGACATCGTTACAAGCATGGAGATGCCCGCATCATCCATATACATGTCACACATTATTTGTATCTCACCCATTGATGGGAACCATATTAATACAAAAACCAAAAGCCACCATGCCCCAGCCTAGGAAGCACCACCTCTGCCCAAGAAAATCCTATGATGTCTGCCGGCCATACGATGAGCTCCTGCCCTCACACATCAGGGGGAAATTTGTTAACCCAAAAAATTCCACAATGAGCTCTACATGACCTACACCACCTAAATACATCTACGTACAACCCTCATTTGACCCCATTTGACCCCAACACCCTCAAGAAGGCTTAAAAATATGAAAAAGGGCTTAAAAACTCCTAAAAAGAGCCAAAATAGCTCTTATAGGGGATAAAGCCTCCAAAAGGGGGCTAAAACCTCTCAACTGAGCTTAAAACCCTGAAAAGAGCTAAATATTGAGCAAAAGGGGATAAAATCCCAAAAAAGGGGCTAAAGCACCAACCAGGGGCTTAAAACCCTAAAAATCTTGAGAAAAAGTATAAATAGAGGTGTGGGGGTCACTTTCAAAACACTCCTTCACTCCCTATCATTATGCTGCCTGTGTGAGTGCCTTAAGACCATTTTCCTCTCAATCCATTCACCCTCCCTCTCCTCCATTCCTCCATTGAGCCATAGCTCCCCACTCTTAAGAGAGGTGCTCTCCCAAGCTAGGGCATGGTGGCCCATTCCAACCAGAAGGTATACCTGTTTTGTTTTATGTCTTTGCTTTGGTAGATTGTAGTTTTTCTAACAGTATTTGTTTGCAGGTTCATTGCTTAACATGTTTTTGTAGGTATTTTGGTTTATGTTCTAATAGTTTGCTGCAGGTTCTAGAGCCTAACCTTGTTTGCATGGTTTTATTTCATTTCCTTTCTGTTTTTATTTGCATTCTCATAGGAACCCTACCCTTCCTTCCTATAGATGGAAGGGAGCCATTCCTACTCTGTAGCTAGGGTGAAAGCCCTACTACAAGAGTGTTGTAGACATTCTGTCATTTTCTATTTGTAGATTTGAAAAGAATTTAGTTATCATATTCCATTTTGATACATGCATTTGAAAATCGAAGTGCTTCATTATTTTGTTTTATACATTGTTAAGATTTGTCACATCTTTGATTTTGTTGCACTTTTTGGCTTATTATTGTAGAAAGTTAGAGTTATTGCACTCTAGGGAGGAATTTTTCTTTTTATTACTATTTTGGTTCATTTTGGTTTGAAAAGAAAAAGTCTCTCCCTACCTTAGGTAGTTTTCATCGAAAGAGAAATGTGCATCGTCATGTAGATAGGATTTGCATTCTTTTTACATTTCTTGTCTACACCTCATGCATACACTTAACCGCACAAGATAAAATTAACGCTAGCCTATGGTTAGAATCATTTAGCAACTATGTGTAAGTTAAAGACGTGTTCTAGTGTCTTTAAGTGTGGCAACTGTTGTTATTTTCCTACACTACATCTCGAGGGCTTGTAGTTCTTCCACGTACCAACCAGTATATCAGATGGATTTTCACGTACCTTAGCGTATATAGAAATGTACTTCATGTACTCGGTAGTATATCAGAAGGCTTATGTCGTGCATTTTTTCATTAGACAACACCACTACAGATTTGAGCTCCCCCGTACCTAGTGTATACTGGGAGGCCCTGCTAGGATTCTTGTGACCAACTGAGTTAACCATTTGTACATCTTGGTATTGCAATACACCAAGACAAAACTAGGGGAGATTACTACGGATGTACCATCCAGGTAGTCGGGTATTTAGGAAAGGGTACGGTCCCAATCCTCCTTGTTGCATTTTACTGTTGGACCCTGTGGTATATAGCGAGTTGTCACGCCTTGACAATCCCATGAGGATCCTGACTTTTCATCCACTCCTATTAATACAGTTTTCTTGTTGCTTTTATGCTTGAGTAGTGTTTGATTTGTGTGGTACTTCATAGATTCTTAGAGAATTTAGATACGGGAGACTCTTCTGGGACCACCAACCAAGAGACCCCTTTTCTGGATATGTCTTTTGTTTCTCCCCCTTGTGCAAGTGTTGGTCCTCCCTTTATGGCCACATTGAGTCTCCTCGAATTGACTATAGGATTACCTGTATGGTTATTCTCCAATCTCGTTGTACCAAGTGCAACGTTTGTGTCGGATCATGGTCCTTCACTGCATAAGCATCAACCTCATGTTAATCCTTCTCCTTCTTCCTCGAATGTTGAATCAACTTCCTTTTCTTCCTCTTCACTTATTGAAAACTTTGATGTCAATAAACTGGTGGGTAAGAAGAAGATGAAAAGGAAGGCTAAGAAGAAGAACACTAAGAAGAAGGTCACATCTCCAACCTCTGATCGTCATGTTGGAAACCTAGTAGACACTGATCACAATGCTGAGAGTGTTGAATTTCCCACAAAAACGCCTCGTAATCCTAAGTTCCCTTGTATAATTTTCAAGGGTGACCATCTTCTTAAAGATTGTCATGGTATTTCCTAGGTTTTAGAAGTGTGGTCTGAGGCTTCCCAACACCCGATGCCAATAGTCTCTGGTCATCACACTAATGATACCCCGTCAACCAGTGACTCTGTGGTTAAGAGTCGAAAAGGAGAGGTCAAATATCCTTGTTTTTCATGTAAGGACATGCACCTCCTTTGTCCTCACATGGATGAAGCTTCCAAGTTGTTGGAAGATATTATTATTCCTCAAAAATAGCTTCCAACGGGTTATCGTAAGTTTTTCCTTGACATCCCATTGGTTGATAAGGTGATTGATCCAGCTTCATTCCTGGTCGATCCCACTCTTCTTTTGAAGAGTGAAGTTAAAGTGGTTGAGTCAATGTCATCTCCATTCGATCCCACTCTTTCGTAAGAGAGTGTTGAGATTGAAGTAGTCACTTTGACACAGTCTCCGTATTGTCCCTCTCTTCCAGTTGAGAGTGAACTGAAACCCGCTGAAGTTTTCGTAGTCAGCTTGTATTGTTCTATGCAAGAGGAAATTTTGTCTCTTTCAACAGAACTCTCTCCAAGTAATGAGGTTATTTCCTTTGACTAGAGTAATCTAACACAATCTCATCTTCATTCAAGTGTTCCTTTCCATATATCTATGCGAGTTATCGCTAAGAGCATACTCCACACTATTGTTGATGAAGGGGCTTCTGTTTGTATTCTATCCTCAACTGCTTGGAAAGCCATAGGTTCTCCTCAACTTGTGCCAACCATCGATAAGATATTGGATTTTAATCGAAGACCTACTGAGCCTTTAGGGATCCTTCCTCATTTTCCTATCACTTTACGGGGGAAAATTGTCAGTATTGATGTTATGGTAGTCCAAGGCCCTTAGATTTTAATCTTCTCCTTTGGAGATATTATGTTTATGCCATGAAAGATGTAGTTTCCACACTCTTTAGAGTGATGCATTTTCCCCATGATGGGAAAATTGTGGCCATTGATCAACTTTCCTTTGTTAAACACGATCATCATATGACTCCGAGTCATTAGACTTCCCTAAATGTCCCACGT
>LPNX010081204.1:252434-286953 GCA_001517045.1 Pseudotsuga menziesii | reverse complement strand
ACCATATTTTAAAATAAATTTTATAAATTTATTAAAAAAAAAATTAAATTCCATTTAAATTGAAAAACAATTATTTAAACTGAAAAACAATTATTTTAACTTAAAAACAATTATTTTAACTTACCTCTTGGGTCCGACGCCATCGTGACAAGGTTGGGTTGCTTCGGGGTGCTTGGGTTGCTTCAGGGTGCCAATGCTTACGTCTTTCTCACTTCGTATCTCGGTCGAGCTTTCACGTTGTAGTTTTGTGAAACAAACAAAGGGGGCCCGCAGGCCCCTATTTATAATTTTTTCAATACAGGCACCTCGGTCGAGGTATTTACCTCGGTTGAGGTAAATACCTCGACCGAGGTGCATACCTCGACCGAGGTATTTATTAACCCTAGGTCGAGGTTTTAATAGCTCGACCGAGGGTTAGTAAATACCTCGGTCGAGGGCTTAAAATAACCTCGATCGAGGGCTTGATAAAACCTCGGTCGAGATATTAACACCTTGGTCGAGGGCTTGTTAAAACCTCGACCGAGGTACGTTTTTTTCTTTTTGCCAAAACGCGCTTGCCAAAAAGTGTTACCCAGGTCTGCGGATTCACCCAATGGTTGTCCAAAGATGTACTAACTGGATTTGCATTCTACATTCTAAACCTCTCCAACACCTTTTCTATGTATTCACCTTGAGACAATGTCAATTTGCGATTTTTCTTGTCTCTTGTTATGCTCATACCAAGGATTTGCTTTGCAGCCCCCAAATCCTTGATTGCAAATGGTTTAGCTAATTTCCCTTTGAGAACATTTATATACTGCATGTGAGACCATGCAACAAGCATGTCATCCACATACAATAACAAGATAATATATCTTCCATTATCTATCCTCTTGAAATAAACACAGTGGTTAGAATGGCATCTACTATAACCCTATTTTGTCATAAAATTATCAAATTTTAAATACCACTTCCCTGGAGCTTGTTTCACATGATATAAGCTCTTCTTCAACCTACAAACCAAATTCTCCTTCCCTTTTACCTCATACCCCTTTGGTTGTTGGATATAAATCTCTTCCTCCAAATCCCCATGGAGAAAGGTTTTTTTACATCTAACTATTCAATATGAAAATCTTCTACCACCACTAGAATTAAACTATTCCTAATTGAATTCATTTTAACAACAGGATAAAATATTTCATCAAAATCTATACCTTTCTTTTGTCAAACCCCTTTACCACAAGTCTAGCCTTATACCACTTCTTGCCTCCTTCTTCCTTCAACCTATAAACCCATTTATTCTGTAATGCTCTTTTTCTATAGAAAATTCAACCAAATCCCAAGTCTAGTTTCTTACCAATGAGTCCATATCCTCATTCATGCCTTTCTTACACCATTTCTGAGTGTAATTAGCTAGCCATTATCATGGTTAAGGAGGAATATGTTCCATCTTCATAATATGAATCAATAAATAATTAATATATGAATGGTTGATAAAATACAATGATAAGCCAACTTTAAATATAACTTAGGTATACCTATTTGAAGAGTCACAGCTCTTAGTTCTTATGTTTAGTAATTATCTATTATTATTTATTTTATTTATCATTTTATTCATAACATTGCCTTCCCCTTAGGAAATATTTGTCCTCGAAGCTTAGTTTTTTCATACTGTCTTTTTATTCTGGCTCTGTGTCTAACTGATGACTTGATACATGCAATTTTGATTACGACAATTGCTTCATTTTGATTCTTTTGTCTTGGAATTTGCATTACGTATGAACTTAGTGAAGTTTTATTTACATTTTTTCCACTTGTGTGATTTTTTGTTTTAGCTATTTTTGTTGTCAACTGAATAGACCCAACATACATGATGACATTAACTATTTTTGTCTTGTCATTCCTTCAATATTCTATGTCAGTTCCCTTGAACGAGTTCTTTGTTCTTATAACGCTCACAAGAACACCAATCTTATCTTGTGTTTGATAGATATTCAAGTTGTTTTCATTGATGTTCTTTACAGCAATCCTTGTGATGGAATATGTCCTTTTTGTGTTTGTTATTGTGATGTTATTGTCAATGTATTGATCATCGTTATTGTTAGCAACATTGGCTAGTCTCTTATCATGATCTTGGTTAGGATAATCTTTCTCCTTGTCAAATATTTCATTGTCATTTTCTTCATTACTAGGGTATGTTATATCTTTGTCTTACATATTATCTTGATTGATTCCATTACTCTCATCGGGGATGACATAATGGTTTACTATATATCCATCTTTTACATCAGCTTGGGTGGCTTGTTCTACGCGATTTTCACATCCATCTTCATTTCCTTTAAATAATTCGTCAATAGTTTTTTTTAATTTCATTTATGTCCTTAAGGATTTTCTCAAGGAGATTCATGAATTGTTCACTATAAGATGCCATGGATGTTGTACAAAGGACTTTTTGGCTTCCGAGGTTAGAATGTTATTATTATATTTAATAATAATATTTTTTTTGAAAGATGATAAAAATATTAATAATATTATTATTTTTTAAAAATAATATATATATAATGTTATTATTGTATAATTTATTATTATTATTTAACCTTTTTATTTATTTATTTTTCAGGGCGATGGAGGGAGGAAGCGACTAGAAGAGGAGGGACGATGGTGGAGATGACGGGGAAGAGGATGATAGGAATGGATACAAAGTCATAATGGATGGACGAGAGAGATGGCATGAATGAAGTATGTCAGTGTTGTGTGTGAAAGCTTGGGTATGGAGCATTGAGGAGGAGGTCATGATTTGTAGGAGGTTGCGCGCAGGAGGAAAGGAAGAGCCCATGGTGGGAGGAGGGAAGAACTGCGAGAATGTGAGTGTGAAGGAGAACTGGGGGTAGGGTAGGCACAAGTGTATGGAGCATGAAGCGTGGGGTTTTTCGAGAAGTGTCTGAGAGGAGCACGTATTTCAAGAGATGGAGGAGGAGTACGGGGGGCATGAGAGAATGTGGAGGATGGAGGAAATGTAGGATGGAGGGGACCGGGATGGTGGATGGTGTACATGTGGATGGAGAGTGTACCAGCACGGGGGCAGTGAGGGAGAGTACGTGCAGGGCGAAGCATTGAGGGTATGGGGTATTGGTGTGAAAGGGCCCTGCACATGGAGAGTGCGGGTGCAAAGAGAAAGGACATGAGAGGGGAGAACGTGAAATAGGTGAAAATGCATATAATATGGGAGCACGAGAGTGTAGAATATGATGTGGAGCTAGAGGATGGAAACCGTTCTAGGAGATAAAAATATGGGTGTTGGTGCGTGGGGATAAGAGTGATTAGCTAGCATGAGGAGGATTGGAGTGGTAGTCCGTAGAAGAGATTGGGATGTAGTTATGATGGGAGATGAAGGGAATGGAGAATATGCGATGGGAATAACTATATGAAGCAAGTAATGGAGTGAGGTCAATATGGGTGAGCCGAAATTGAGCTCAAAATGTAGGAGGAGCCGAATCCTATCTTGGGGAGGAGAAACCACTCTGATACCAAATGTTACACTGTCTCTGAGTGTAATCAGTTATCACACATCCGGGTTAAGGAGGAAGATGTTCCATCTTCAAAATATGAATGAATTAATAATTAATATATGAATGGTTGATAAAATACAAAGACACGCCTGCTTTAAATATAGCTTAGGCATACATATTTGAAGAGTCGCAACTCTTGGTTCTTATGTTTAGTAATTATCAATTATTATTGATTATGATTTATTTTATTTATCAATTTATTCATAACATCCTTGCTCCCACTTCTTTCTAGTTTCTACCCGCATTGCCTCTTCATAACATTTTGGTTCACCAGAATCAATCATCAATAAATAATACAGTGAATGAGAGAATCATTTAGGGGGTCTACTTAACCTTGTACATATTCTTACATTTGCAGGAGTTTGAGTTACCTGTTGTTTCTATTGATTTTCTGGTGCCTTTGAAACTTCATTTTCTTTGAATTCATTAAGGACTATGTATTATATGTTTTCATTTTCCTCTTTCTTTCCCTGCAATTAATCATTGTACATAACCCTTTCATTGAGTAGTAAATCTCTACTCCTAATGATTTTGTGATTTTCATAATCCCATAAGTGATACTCAGAATAATCAACCTCATATCCAGTAAAGGTACATCATTAGAAGATGATCTCAGAGCAAGAGATTAAGGCTGGTGGGAGCATAAGATCACAAACTATTTGAAGAATTATGCTCGAAGAAACAAGCTAAATATTGCACAGGCGAAGGAGAAATTCTTCACTAAAACACATGAGAAGTTTGTAGAATCTGGGCCTCAGTTTCTGAAGAAATTACTAGATGAAAAATATAGTAGAAATTAAGGACCAAGAATTGCTCCAGAAACTAATAATAGGTGGACGCACAAATCTATTAGAGTGGTTTGAAAAAATTGTAGATGAGTTTTGTGAATAACGCGCCATGGAAGAGAGAGTCTATGTCGAGAACATCGAGAAGAGGTTCTATAACAATTTCACTGAGTAGTTCTTTTCTCACTACCAACTCTTTTGTTTAAGTTCCTAATCAACAGGTGAGTGGGGCACATCGTTGAGCCTCGTCCATCACTAATCAAACCGCCTTTAAATACAAACTAGGTGGAGAAGCAGAAAATGTGGGAGAATTTTATGCAAAAGGGAGTGGGAGTACTTCTTGAGGAAATAGACAGAACTAACCTGACTTACTAAAGCGTCGGGTAGGCTATGGGGGGGTATTTGGTCATGTGTCGGGGTAGAGTAGAAGGATTATATTCATCTCTAGAAGGAACTGCCACTAGTGAACATTCAGGCCAAGAAATAAATAATTCGGATAGTGACTCACAAAATCACTTCGGATTTACAGAAAATAGAGAGAGATAAGAGGTATAAGAGAAGGGAGGAACGTAGAGTGCAGGTCGTTGCGCTCCAGAGAAGAATGAATACCAGGGTGACTGAACAGGAAGAAAATACACTAGAATCGGTTCATGACCGAGAAGAAAAGGGTGTATATGATGAAGAATTATCACCAATGGAGGAATATTTGTGGATAGAGTAGCGAGAATCTCTCTAGGTCGAGATACCCCAAGATGCAAGACCTCTATCTCTCATAAATTTGAACCTGAGTGCCCGAGTGCAGGACATTGTCGAAGAGGACCTAAGGCTACAAGCTGGTGAGTTTGGCGTACGGAGTCGAATAGACGATGAAGGAAATGATGTCAACCATATGGTAATTCGTTGACCTGAGGAAGGAAACTGGGTGACATTTCAATCGTACCCATATAAACAAAGTATCCACCTACTCTACCCAGGACATGAAGGAGCACCCCCTCTACCAAATACATTAGAGAACATAAAGTAGTCGAATTCACATGGAATAATATCCAAGCTACAATAGTTGGCTTGGACATGATATAAGAAGTTGAACTAGTCCGACAACTTGTCGAGGAGGAACCGAAAAACAAAAATTTCGACTGGAAAGAGAGTTTCGTCAAAAATAGATGTGAACAACACAGAGTCACATAGAGTATCCCAAAACCCCTACCACCACTGCCCAAAGGAGACGCCAACACCGACGATATGGGGCATGAAGCAACACACATCCCCCTCTATGAGGGTGATGAGGATCCCAAAAGACACCGGTTTGTCTGCAAATCAACATGGGAAGTAAATGCAGTAAAAAATGAATATAGATAGATGGCATAGTTCATCAATGCCTTGCGGAAGCGAGCACTGACTTGGTATATGAAATATACCAAGAAAACACCCAATGCATTGAAAAGAAGATATTAAGCAATAGTTCTTATCCTTGTTCAAAACACCAGATGCAAAGCATCTGATAGCAAAAAAGTTAAAAACGACAGTTCAAAAACCTACAGAGACTATCTTGGATTACAACAAGAGATAGAAGAACCTATTGAGCCAACTAGATTATAATATCGATGAACAAATATTAATCCAATGGTTTCTTGCAAGAATTTCATAGAAGATCCGAAGACATATTAGTCTAGACACATTCAAAACATATGAAGAAGCACTCACGAAAGCGTTGCAGTTCGAGATGGATGATGACTATCTAGCACACCCTTTCGACAATTGTATTGAAGAACAGTTGGAAATAATGCAAAAATCATTAAGGGAACTTAACCTCAAAGGACAAGATATCTGGTGCACGAATTGCTCAACGACCGACCATACCAAAGACAATTGTCAACAAGACATCAGCTGACAAGAAATCTGCTTTTTTCAAACAAAATGCTTTTGTGATATTTTCTAAGAACATGGGCTACACACAACCAAAGATTTTCCGTTCAACATGAAGAATGGAAAATCTTCTGAGTGCGCAATCTGCGAAGTAAAAATCCATACAACAGCTAACTGCCACTTTAAACTGAAGAATCGACAGAACTATCATGCAGTCTATCAAACAAATGTTGTTACCCAAAATAACAAAGATAATATCCCAAGGAGAAACAAACTAAATGAGAAAATTAATCATAAATATGAATGTCGGAGATATGAGCATCAATACGACAATAATTGTCATGGGGGATTTGCTGGTCGAGGCCGATTCACTGGAATTCGGGACAACAAACCATGGCGACCAATTTAGTGTTTAACATGTTACACAAAGGTCATAGATATGCATACTGACCTTACAAAGATCGGACCAAGATAATATTTTGTACCATTTTTGGTGTGGGCGATCATTCTTAGAGGATTGTCTCGCCATGCTCGACAAAATAAATAAAAAGAAAAAGATGACTATCCTAATCCTAGAAAGCAAAAACAATTATATAATGATGCATCAAATGGTTTCCAAGAATTATCTAGGAAAGAAGTAATCGAGGATAGTTGACAAAATATATCACAAGAACTACTTAACTTAATACATAATGATAAATCGGTAGCACAATTTATTGATCCGTTATACAATATTAAGAACAAAACGGGTATGGATAAACAAACTAAGAATATATGCAACCTAAATAAAAAAATATAAGAGTGATGTTGACCCACTTGTTGACCTAGAAATAGAAGGATATCACATTCGACAAGTCGTTCTTGATTTTGGATCCCAAGTGAATATTATGACATGAGATACATGGGAGAAACTGGGTAGACCTCAACTTAATGAATCAATAATATACCTCAAGTTAGCAGACCAAGGACTTATCGAACCTATTGTGGTATGGAAAAAAGTCAAAACGACCATAAAAGGAATTACTACCAAATTCGACTTTGAAATCATAGACACTAAGGAAGGATCCAGTTCCTTCCCAGCCTTGGTGGGCCAGCCATGGGGTCGGAAGATGAAAGCTTAGATTTCATTGGATAAAGAACATATAAAGATTTAAGGAAATGGGAAGAAAGTAATCATCCCTATTCATTCTTCATAAGGTGAACCTTGGACCGAACCCATAGACAAAGAGATCGATGTCTGAAAACTCTACCAAATCCAGAATAATGAAGATTATACCGAGCCAAATATTTATGGATAACTTCATTTGGGGAATCAAGACTCACTTTCCTATAATTTAGATGCGGAATTATATGATTGGGAGATGAAAAATTATTAAACTCGAGCAAGAGGATGCTAGACCATCTAGACCATCTCGAAAAAACCATCACGTCGATGTTTCTCTGTGTCCATCGTACCAAAGATATTTGAAAGAAAAATTAGGGAATACCCTTCTCTAGCGCCAATTCAAACAAAAATTAAATAGTCTCTTTGGTATAAAGAAAGAGAGTCATTAGTCCTCCATATAGAAAAAGTTTACAAAACTTTACGACCGACTACAAACCCTGGTTGAAACATTTACAGGGAAAGTTGCTCGATGGTGGGATACCAATCAATAGAGACTACAAATGTGGAAAGCAGCTTTGACATACTTTGTCGAAAGATTCAACGGGAGGAAGCTAACTAAACATGCACAAATACATGTCTTCACACAAGGACAAGATCTGAAAAAACATATAAATATATATGAAAGAGAATGGAGAATAATTGATTACAAAGATGAACGCATATGGCTCCACCTATTTCCATCCACATTGGATGATTTACCAAGCAAGTGGTATAAGATGGAAGAAGAATGAGGAGAAACGTTCATATGGAACGAACTCAAGGAAAACTTTACCAAGGACTTTAAATTCATACCAGAAGATGACAAACTGGTCGAAGCAATGAAACAAATAAAACCATTCATACAAGCGACTGTTAATCATACTTCAATACAAAATCATAACCGACCGAAAGCATCATGTAATAACATTCGGTCTAATAGACTACCACAATCGACAAGTCTCTATGACTAGAAAATGAGCATACATAGGGAAAAAGATTTCAGTGGAAATTTGATCATCCAGAAACGGTAAAACCAATTAGAATGATACTTAAGGTTGGATCGACCGATAACGAATATACTGACTGGATGACAGTAGCAGACTTTTCAGCATCATTTTCTTAGTTCAAGGAGGGAAGTCAACAAATCAATGAAATAAAGGCGCAGAATGGATGGACACAAAGCTCAAAACCAAATAAATCGACATATCTAATGACAACATAACAAAAATGGTGAGAATAGGTGACTACTAGAGCAAAGAACAAACAAAAGAAATAGTTAATCTACTAAAAGAATTCCTAGATTTATTTTCTCGAGACTATAAAGATCTATTAAAGTGTTAGTACATGAAATGGGTGAAATGAAGATTGATATCAATCCTGATGCAAGACCTGTCAAGAAAATATATTACAAATTGGCTCACAAATATAAGGAAATAGTGAAGAAAGAGATCGAAAATATGTTAGCAGCGGGAATCAGTTATTCGATCGACCAACCAGAATGGGCGAGCCCAATGGTCATTAAACCGAAAAAGCACGACCCAAAAAAACTGAGAATATGTGTTGATTTCTAGAAACTAAATAAAGTGACTTTAATAGATCCATTTTTGACACCATTTGTAGATGAAATCCTAAATGAAGTTGCATGACACGAGTGTTACTCGTTCACAGAAGGATTTTCAAGATATAATCAAGTACAAATCGCAAAAGAATATCAAAAGAAGACAATATTTATCTGTGAATTTGGATCATTTGCTTATAAAGTTATGCCATTCGGTCTTAAAAATGCACAAGCTGTATTCTAAAGAATAGTAGTCAAAGCATTCCAGGAATACATTTATAAAACAATGGTTGTATACTTTGGCGATTGGACAATATACTCCATGCTGAGGGATCATTGCAAATGGCTAAGACTAATGTTGGAGGGGTGCCTAGAAATACAGCTATCACTCAACATAAAGAAATACATCTTTTTAACCCCTATAGGAATTCTGTTGGGACATATTTTATGCAAAGAAGCCATCAAAGTCGAATTTGCAAAAATAAAAATCATCCTCAACTTAAAGACTCCAGTGAACCCAAAACAGGTCAAAGTGTTATTAGGGCATACAGGCTATTACAGAAAATTCATTCGTCACTATTCAGATATGGAATAACCCTTGGAGGAACTATTAAAAGAGGATAAAGAGTTTGAATGGACTGAATAATGTGATGTATCCTCCAACACTCTAAAGAGAAAAGTAGTCAAAGCGCCTATTCTCGGGTATCCAAATTGGTCAATCAAATTCCATGTACACATCGATGCATCCGACATAGCAATAGGTGCAATCTTAACAAAAGCAGGGGATGATGGGATGGATTACCCAATTGTGTATAGCAGCAAAACACAATTACTCTACAACTGAAAGGAAAGCATTAGGGATGGTCTTTTCACTCCAAAAATATCGACATTACCTATTAGCTAACCCCTTTATATTTTACACTAATCATCAAGCGCTAAAATATCTAGTAAAAAAACCTTTCAAACCATGGAAGAATCTATCGTTGGCTGTTACTATTCAAATAATTTGAGTTTGAAGTTGTAGTTAGACCAGGAAAGCTAAATGTATGACCCGAACACTTGTCGTGAATCGACATGGGGGAGGAATCGGCAGGAGTTAAAGACGATCTTTCAAATGCACATCTATTTCGAATAGAAGATGTATCAGCATAACTAGAAGAAATAGCTCAATTCTCAGAGAATGGTCAAGCACCCGAAGGTATGAGCACTAAAAAGAAACAAATTCTAGTAATGAAAGTTGCACCATATAGTCTAATTAATGGATTCCTATATAAAATGGGCTTGGATGAAGTACTCTGTCGATGTGTGTTAGAACATGAAAAATAAAACATAATGCATGAAGCACATTATGGCTCAGTTGGAGGACATTTTTAGTTGGACAAGACTACTAAAAGGATCCAATAGTTGGGACTATGGTGGCTGACATTACACAACAATTGTTGAAATTTTGTTAGAAAATGTGATCGTTGTCAACCTTTACCTAGTACTGAGATTACCTTAATATCGGTAAATACAAGTTTAACGTTCGAAATTTGGGCTATCAACTTTATAGGACCATTTCCAGTTCTAGCAAGAAGGACAGGTGCATACATCATAACATCAGTGGAGTATGTTACTAAATGGGAAGAGGCAGAACCTGTCAAAACATGTTATAGTGAAGTAGCTAACAAATTCATATATGAAACTATAATTACTATATTTGGTTGTCCATTGACTCTAATCAGTGACCAAGGATCACATTTTATCAACACAACCATTGTAGCATTAACAAAGAATTTCAAAATTGACCATGGACAAAGCACAACCTATCATCCTCTATCTAATGGGGCAATAGAAGCATTTAACAAAACCTTTACAAGAGGCTTCACAAAAATTTGAAACACTGACAAGGACGACTGGGATGAGAAAATTCCTGCTATATTCTGGGCATATCGAACAGCATACAAGTGATCTACAGACCAAACACCGTTCATACTAGTCTATGGCCAAGAAGCAGTTGTCCCCCTACACTTCCAACAACAGACACCAGTGATAGCCGACATATTACATATTAATGTCGAAGAAGCAAAGCATGACCAACTAATGCAGCTAGCTAATCTAGAAGAACACCTACTAATTGCTATACAACACCAAGAGATACAAAAGAAATAACAAAAAGCATGGCACGACCAAAATATCAAAAACAAGAACTTGTCGGTTGGAGATCTTACGTTGTTGTATAACATTCGGGTGAAAGGAAAACCAAATACATGCATGCAAAGTGGATGTGACCCTATATTGTTGAAGAAATCAATGCCAATGGATCAGTCTAACTAAGAACGTTACAAGGCACAGTATTTCGGAAACTGGTTAACGGTGTCCGACTAAAGCAATGCGAAAACTAAGGAAAAATATAATATATATATATATAGATAACGATTCCATAACTGTTAAAAAAAAAATATAAAAAAACATAAAAACCATAAAAACCTAAAAACAACAGAACGAGTCAAATCCAGCAAGAGCACAATGATAAGAAATCATGAAGGAAGTAATAGAATACAATTCAACAGAAATAACAACTGACATTATCGACCATACATCCGACATTTCCATCATCATGCACATCAACAAGAGGATCAAACAGTCCAATCAAACAATCATGCCTATAGACATAGGGAGCGCCAAAACTAGAGCGCATTAAAATAGCTATCAATAGAGCATCCTTTGCCATCATATCCACCATTAATACCTCCATCGAAAAGATCTATGCCCACACCACCTATAAATACCACATCAGATGATGAATTCATATCATTTTACGAAGAGATTGAGAGATAGAGTTACTAGACTCCTGAGAGAAATATACCTATGTAAAAACCTAAACTTAAAACCGACAAAATGGCACCAAAGAAAACCAGCTCCATGACCAACAAAGCAAAGGAGTCATAGTCCGTTGTGACCCCATTGATAAAAATATTAGAAAATATCAGTAAGGCCAAAGTCCAAGAAACTTCTTGGGTGATATTATGGGAAGAAATTAAGAAATGGGCATATGTAAATAGAAAACTAACAGAAGAAGCACAAAAAAGTAAGCACCAGTACCATCATGAGCTATATCAACACACCTATTATGGCGAGCTTCGGTGGGATGAAATAAATCATCGTAAAATTCATCATTAGCCGATACCATAATGGGAATTTCTACTTTGGTACACCTATTGAGATATCTGGCGAAGTTATTTACAAGCTTACAGGGCTATCTAACAAAGGTGAACCTGTCCCTTTTGGTCCCAAACTTGAGTTGGTTGAAAAACTAATAGGTACACCGACTAGAAAGAACTCTAAGAGGCTGATAGTCGGTCAAATCAAAGCCACAACACCCAAGATGGTCACAAAAATTGTGTCTACAGGTTTAACCATCACAGAGAGAGGGTGCGATTTGAGGCTCGACATGTTGCAAGTTGTCGACTCTATAGCAAAATATGGAAAAACCTACTGTTGGGCTCAATATGTAGTCGACATGATCAAAAAAATCTGTGAAAAATGTCAGGAAATGGGTGCAACTGTCAGGTTCCCTTCATCAATTATATGGATTGCTATGTTCCACTTATCTCCTGGTGTAGACCCGCAGTTCCTAGAACTGACAAGATTCCATATGTGGCACTTCAAGCTATTTTCAATGGTTGGAAACTCACAGGAACTCGAAGAAGCCAAAGTGCTACTAGACAACTAATTTCAAAACTTAAAAGTCCAAAAATCCAGATGGAGGGTGCCTCAAAACATATGAATATGTCTGCCACCGACACACACATTCAGTTGGAACTTGACCATACTGCAGTCTGGTACATGAAAGGAGCTGCAGCAAAGGCTAAACACATTGACTATTACCTAACATTCGAGGATATTTTTAAATAGTTGACCCGATAATCCAACACTAATATGTCCATACCGGCGGTTGCAAAGAAGACTAATCAACCAATTGTGGAACCTCTAACTGACCAAGAGAAAGAGGAAGATTTTGAAGTACACCTTCGTATTATCACTTACACTTCGAAGGACACCCTAGCAGAAGAGAAAAATAATCTTCAGATTGTAGCACCCAACAAGCCATTGTACCAACCTAATAACAAGAGGAGGAGGGTGAACAATTGGATGAAGAAATACAGAGCGAAAAACCTGAGTATGCTTTGAGGAAGTAGAATCTCCAACAAATAGCTCAGGAAATATCCCAATAATGGAAGAAGAACAATAGTCCAACAAAAGGGAAGGGAAAGCACATACTCGTTCTTCAAGGAGAATCAGATGATGAAGAAGAGCTACTTTCTAGAGCTATCGACATCTTGGAGGATGTCTCTAAGAACAAAATATATGTCGAGAAGCAGTTTAAATGCTTCGTAGAAGCAGAAGCAAAATCAGCCAAATCTAAAACGGTAAGAGTCGCTACCCCCCCTGAAGTCAACTCAATTGATTTAACTTCCACTCCTCCACCCCCATCTCCAACCAGAATAGTGCAAGAATAAATACCAATCCCAATCATCATTACCTCATCAAACCCCTATAAAGATGTAATACCTGAAATACTCAAAGAGAAATTCAATAAAGATGCTGACCTGCAGCAATTTATCAACTACCTTCTCAACCTTTTCCACAATGCTCAGCAAATAAATACCACGCACCCACTCACGGATTCAATCTCTTCATGACGACTTCTCACCCAGAAACCTATCCAAGCTTCCCCAAAACCAAAAGTTGTGGGAACTATTAAATCCTCATTCATAAGAAACCCCAACAAATCATCCCACGTTATCGCAACTCAAATTTCATCATTTATACCAGCTACTGCATATCCTCCACCTCTCGTTAATGAAGAAGATAAGGGAGAAGTTGATCTTGATGCAAATGATTAAGTAGAAACATTGGCAATAGATCAAGAAATAGACAACCTCCTTTACTTTGAAGAAACCGAAAACCTTGTCGACTTGCAACCTGAAGCAAAAAATCTTATGCCAACAAGTGACCTTCCGACCACCCCATCAACCCCAGAACATCCACCATCACCTGCACCACCATCAACCTCAGCTCCACCTCCAAACTCATATCTACTATCTACACCATCAAGAGATGTACAACCAGCCACAGACCTCATCCCTAAGATACAGACAGTGAACCCCAATCCAACAGAAAATTAGCTGACAAAAGACCAGCCGAAAAAAGAACAGCCAACAGAAGAGAAGCATATAGAAAAACATCAACCCGAGATAGTATCAGCAGGAGCAGAGGTTGCACATCATTCTTTGCATAAAAGAAAAAGAAAATACAAAAAGAGGAAAGAAAGCACATGAGCAGCAGCCGACACAATCAGCATTACAGCAGGTACCGACATTTATCCACCTACATCAACTAGGCTTGACTAATGTAGTCGAGACACCAAAACTCAGGGGTGGAGAATTGGATCAACTATTGGAAGAACTTAATAAAGAAGCAAGAATAAGAAAAGAAAGAAAACAAGAACAAATTGAGAAACTTAAAGAAGAACAAATAGAATTTCTGACAAAATGCAGAAATTTGACACAAGCAGTTTTACCAGGAACGGTAGAAACCGACACCGACAAACCACTGGAAAGATCTTATCAGTTGTTTGAAAGTGTCATCTCCAACCTTCAGACACAATTATAGACAAAGAAGGAGGAACAAGCAAAAGAAACGTTTGTCCTAGTAAAACAACAATTTACAACATTTTCAGAAGCATATGAGGTATTAAAAGAACATTTTGAGGAGTCCAATACTACAGAAGAAGTCTTGAGAAATTGGTATACATATTATGGACAAGTATTCCAACAACTTTGAGAGACCTGCGTGCATATCAAAACACTGGAGAATCAACAGGGACTTTCATAAACAATGAATAATATAGTACAAGATCAGATAGTACTAGAAAGAGAAAAGCTAGAGAAATTAGAAAAACAAGCACATCAGTGGATAAATTAGGCAATCCCTAGCCTCAAAATAGTTGATAATATTTTTCCACACATGAACAGATTACTTGACACAGCAGAAGAGAAGGCACAATTTTTGGGCCCCGACATGGTTAATATTATAGACCTATTAATACAGGAGAAGATGTCGACCCTGTCAAGCATTACAACCTTGGCCATCGATATTCACAAAGCACTCCGCAATTGGACAAAATTTCAACATCAACTAGTAGTGACAGCAGGGCCATTGTGGAGATTTGCGTACATAAACGACCATCTATTCGACAAAACAACCCATGAGACAAAGCAGTTGAAAAAACTACTTTAGATAGTATATTTTGTTACCTCCCCTATTTCTTTAGGACGAAGAAAGGTTTTGTTCCTGGGGGAGATGTTGGAGGAGCTAGTCGGTTAGCCGACTAGACTAGTTAGCTGTCTAATTAAAGATTAGGTCAGCCTTCATAGGTCGTTTCGATTAACTGAACTGACTAGTAGTTATTTATAACTGTTTTGTAATCATATATATAGGTTGTCGAGCCAGATATGAGCTTGGTTCGGTTTGATGTATGGATGAACCCACGTGTGTTATTATGTAATATAAAGTTGTTATTCAACCTACTATCCTCATCTCTTGTCTCTGTTATGATTATATGATTCTTTATGTGTATTGTTGGTAACCTTGCAATATAAGTGATTACAACAAGCTGTCAATGTTGTAGAGATATTCTTGAAAGAAATATTTCGACTTGATGGAGTACCAAAGATGGTAATTCCTGATGGAGATGTTAAGTTTACATCAAACTTTTGGAAATAATTGTTTGCAGGGTTAGAAACCAAGATGAAATTCAGAATGATTTATCACCCTAAACATATGGACAAAAAGAACGAACAAATCAAGTCATCGAAGACATGCTAAGAATGTATCTTATGTAAAAACCCACTAAGTGGGAGGACTATTCTCACCTAGTAGAGTTTGCATACAATAATAGTTATAAGGACTCAGCAAAAATGAGCCCATTCAAAATCAAGTATGGGAAAAAGTATAATACCCTTGTTAGTTGGAATAGCCCCGTGGATCGTCTCATAGTAGGATCTGAAATGTTACAAGACATGGAACAAACTATTCGATAGGTACAAAAGAACTTGAAAGTGGCACGGGATCACCAAAAGAGTTACGTTGAACTAAAAATGAAATCACAAAGAGTTTTCTGTCTAAGACAACATCTACCTCCGAGTCAAAGCCAAAAAAAGCTCCCTTAAATTGGGAAGTTGTACCAAATTAGCACCATGGTTTTGCAGACCCTTTCAAATATTGGAAAGGATTGGACCCATGGCATACAAATTTGCTCTTCCTGCTCACTTGAGAATTCATAATGTTTTCCATATTTCATTACTGAATAAATATATACATGATTCAACTTATATCATTGACTGGAATGTGTTGCCGGTGGAATTAGAAGGCGAATTTGAAGTGGAACCTTTATGCATTCTAGACAGGAAAGAAACAGTACTTTGGAACCAGGTCGTTGCTCGAGTTAAGGTGCAATGGAAGAACTTTATCCCGGAGGAGGCGACCTAGGAATTAGAGGAAGTTTGGTGAAAGAAGTACCTAGGTTTATTTCCATAAAATATGCAAGAATATTAAGAACACTGTGGACAGTATTTCCATAAGGGGAGAGGATAAAATATCCACCAACAGATAAACATTTTTGTAATATTTGAATTATTGTTTTATTTTTTTAATGAGAGTGGATGGTTCTGGAAACAACCAGCTGGTCCTTGGAGGATAGATGTAACTGAAACATTATGCTTTGAATAAAAATGTGAATGATGGGGACATCCATGTTGAAGAGGAAACGATGCATGTGAGAGTGGGAAACATGAAGATTCAACCTCAGGGAGGTTACACCAGGCGTGAGAATGTTAATATGGCATTGGAAATGCGACGAGGAATGAGGGGTGTAGTGTGCGGTGGGAATTCCTTTAGGAATTGGTCGTTAGCTGCTAAAGACCTAGGAAAAAAACAAAACTATAAAAAGGAAGCATATGGGAGGAGGCAAGATGCTTCTTAGTATGCTGGGAAAGGATTGAACTCTTGTTGTGTGAGCACTCTGTGTTAGGAAAGGCTGAAGAAATACTTACTAGATGAGCACTCTATGTTAGGAAAGTGATTTCTCACAGGAGAACTGTACCTGAGGTTAGATGTCACCCCTCTTGGCATGCATACTTTAACTCAAGGGTGATTGAGGGAAGAGAACATCTATACCTAATCTACGGTTGGGTGGAACATGGTTGTTCCTTCTTCATTTGGCTAGTCATATAACATGTTTCTTTAATGTTTAGTTTCTGTAGACTGTTGGTATCAGGGTATACCTATATATATAAATGTGTGTTTTTAATGCTAGTGAAATGATCAGCACAACTCTTAGGTTTCTAAATGAAAATGATTTCTTATGAGGTAGTAAGTCATGCTCTGTTTTTGAATGACTATGATCTGCATCTAGTTCTATGGTATCTATTGGTATAATATTGTTTTCCACAAAGAATTTACTTGGATGCTTTATGGCTTCATTATTAATGCTTATATGTAACAAATCCCTTGTAGGGAAGATTAAATTACTCTTTATGGATTTAAATCCCTTCCAAGACTAGGGAAGTCCCTGTTTAATACTTTTAGTCCTTAAATGATGATGAAGCTATGAAAGAAAAGTTTTTTTGCTGAGGTCTTCTTAAGAAACTGGCTGCTGAAAACACCATAGAATACCCAACCCTGAACTTGTTTTTAGCAACGAACTCTGCCTAACATAGTGAGGTCAATGAAGGTTGTTAATCCCTTGGATTTACCCAAGAAAACTCAAGAAAACTAAGTAAAAATCTAGGGCCAAAAGGCATGCATAAGCCGAAGTCTCTTAAGAAAAACCAATTACTTCTACAACCCGCAATCTACATTGCGGAAGTGGAAAGAGAAAGTTAAAACATAAAGAACTTAAGGGTTTCCGCAACCTACAATCCGCATTGCGAAAGCAGAAAGCAGAATGTAAATTTTAAAGAACCTAAGGGTTTCTGCAACCCGCAATCCGCATTGCAGAAGCAAAAAGTAGAAGGTAAATTCAAAAGAACCTAAGGGTTTCTGCAACCCATAATCCGCATTATAGATATGGAAAGTGGAAGGTAATTATAAAGAATCTAAGGGTTTTTGCAACTCGCAACCCTCATTGCGAAAAGAAGAAGTTAAAATTGTGAAGAATGTTAGTGTTTCCACAATCCACAATCTGCATTGCGGAAAGAGGAAAACAAAAGTTGAATTGTGAAGAAGTTAAGTGTTTTTCGAAATCCCCAATCCGCATTGTGGAAAGTAGAAAACAGAAATTAAAATCATAAATATTTCAAGGGTTTTTAGAAATCCGCAATCCACATTGCAGAAAGCGGAAAGAGGAAGTTAATTTATAAAGGATAGTGTCTTTCGCAATCTGCATTGTGGTAGAGGAAGTTGCAGAAGGACCCTTGCGGGGATTCCGTTGTGGATGGCCTGTTGTGGAGAGTCCATTGCGGAAGGCTTATTGCGAAGAGTGCATTGTGGGAGTCCTATTGTGGAAAAGTCAGTTGCAGAAGGCCTGTTGCGGAAAAGATTTTAAACTTAAGATTTTGATTTCAAACCAGTTAAAGGAGTTAGGATGAGACCTTGAAGGTTATTTTGTTTAAAGCGTCATGTGTTTTGTTGTTGTGTCGAATATATGAGAGGGAATGGTTTATGATTCATGATGTTAAAATTTTATTTTATGCATATTTTTCGGATGGTTATATGGGTATGTTACACTACTTCCTTGATCGTGACAGTAATTATGGTATTTCTGTTCTCATACCAGAGTAATGTACTTTGTTATGTACCAAATGTCTTTATTCAATATAGAGACAATACTCCATGGTGTATTGTACATGGCTATGACCACTCATGACATTAGTCTATTATTCCTATTCATTTCCATTGTACTTATATGTATCCAGGATTGCTATGTATACTTCATATCTGCAGTCATATGTAGAGAGTTATCATTGTATTGTGCTGAAAAGTGGTTGGTTCTTCAACCTGTTTCTTCACTAATCCACTCTTGGGAATACTATAATGTATTTTGACCATCATGTACCCCTCAGATCTTACACATTAGGGGGCATTTGTTATAGAATGATTTTCCACACATCATGCACCTTCCTTGATGGCATTTACTTGTCCCTATGTAGACTCACTATACCCCATTTACTCACCATACCCCTAATGCTCCAATACAACCCTTTAAAAACCATTTTTGAAGACATACGAGGGTCACCAATTTACAACTCGCTTATACACAACTTGCACCACTGTCACTTGCATACATTAGGTTTTATGCTCAAAAAAAATATTTGGATTTTTCCCCATCAAGTAACAAATGCTTTGATCCTTGGCCTTCCATATACCGAGAAACGCTCTGATTCGAACCTCCATTTACCATTGAGGGTCTATATATTGAGCTATTGTGAAGCATTAAAGGAGGAGAAACTTGATGAGTAAGAAGATTATAGCAACATTTTTCCCGATTCTCATATGCTTGAGTCTGCATCCCTTTGTCCTTTGAGAAAGTCATTGGTGCTCTTTTCCCAAGTTTTCCATTGCCTTTATGAGATTGTCATATTATGGAGGATTGAAGTGGTGGAGGCCCAAGTGGAGGGACTCGATTTATCGGTTCCAACGAGGTGCCGACAGAGGTTGTCATATTGTATGTTTATTTCATATTAATAGAAATATCCATTTCATGTCAAATTTCATTTGTAATTATAAAAAAATTTATCCATGGATGTAATTGCTTTGTATACATGTTTAAATGGAATATGCTAGATTAAATATTAAGACATAATATATCATGCTTGTATATCTCTTTGTTGTTGAGGACAAATTGTAGAGACAAATTTTGATTGAGTGTTCAACTATGTTCATCTTCGAACATTTGGTTGAGGTATGATTCTTGTCCCTTAGTGATTAATTTCTTCTATGTATCTAGCATGCTTGAGAATGGATTTAAAATCTCCTCTCATACTGTCTATTGTGGCCCACGTGCCAAGCCATAGGAATATTTTCTCTATATCAAGGTCTTTAATCTTCCTATTGATACTTGAATCTATAAAAAAAATTAAAAATGTAAAAATTCAAAGTATAAAAAGTATCATCTTAAATATGACAAGTAAATTTATTACTAATTATTCCTATAAAACAAATAAAATAAATAACAACCCAAACTATGAGAGCATTTAAATCTACAATATAACTTGATGAAATGCAAACGAATTTCAAATTACAAATTTCACACTAAATATTATAAATTACAAACTAAAAATTAACTTTACTAATTACAACTTTACACCTTGATACATAATTCAATACAAGTTTTAACTCTATCTTAGTTTCTATGCCATGGGCATGGAATACTATCTTTAACATAGTATGTGATGCAAATTTGAAATTTTACAAGACTACTTATATACAATAATACATTTTACAACAATTCTCTTTTTACTATTTACTAAACGCAGAGTTTAATATTAAAATATTCCTATTTAAATTATTCCAGAGTTTATATACATATATATAAGAACAGAGCATTAAAAAGGAGACGAAAGCATAGCAGCGTACAAGTATATTATGCAGCTAGAAATAGAAATCACAACGCTAGAAATTTGTATGGACTCAAGCCTTCATTGATTTTAATTTAATCCTTGAGCAAATGTCGAATCACCAATGAACAAAACTCATGTGGCAGATTTGGCAAGGGAGACTCGCACAAATGCTAACCATCAATCTCCTTTCGCAATAGTGCCAGAAAGGTGTATAAATTTAGAATTTAAACATGAAGTTAAAATGACTACGCCAAGATATAATTTATAGGGATGAATTGGGAAACATTAGAAATTAAATAAAAATAAGAATAAATATAATTTACACTTCTAAGTAAAATGATCTTCAAAATCTCAAATACACCCAAAAACCAAAAAATAATTTTACTATAACTTTTCAGAAAACAATTGAGTTTGAGAAAATTGAGCTCGGAATGAGTTTAATGATCATCAAAACTAGGGGTCATCACCAGGTTGCCTCAATCCCTAGTTGAATTCAATCCATAGTTGGCTTTAATCCATGTTTAACTTCAATTCATAGTTTACTTTTAAGTAAGGTTGACTTCAATCTAAAGTTTACCTTAATTAGTGGTTGTCTTCATTTTATAGCTGACTTCCATCTAAAGTTGACATCAATCCAAGGTTTGATTCAATCCATGGTTGGATTCAATCCATGGTTGGATTCAATCCATGGTTGACTTTAATCTATAGTTAGATTCATTGTAAGGTTCACTTTAGTCCAAGATTGAATTCAATTCATAGTTTCCTTTTAATCAAGTTTGACTTCACACCAAGGTTGAGTCTAATCAAAGGTTGACTTCTATCCATGGTCGACTTCAATCCAAAGTTAACTACAAGGTTGATTTCAATTCAAGGTTGAATTCATCTAATATTGACGTCAATCCAACGTTGTCTTCAATCAAAGGTTGACTTCAATCCATAGTTGAATTTCAATCAAGGTCAATTTCAATCTAAGGATCTGGTTATAATCCAGGGTTAACTTCAAACCATGGTTGACTTCAATCAATAGTCGAATTTGAAGTAAGGTTGACTTCAATCAATAGTTGAATTCAATCTAAGGTTAAATTGAATCCATATTTAACTTCAACCCATAACTGACTTTTAACTAAGGTTGACTTTAGTCCATAGTTGACTTCAATGGAAGCTTAACTTCAATCCAAGGTTGAATTCCATCCATGGTTGGATTCAATCCATAGTTGAATTCCATTAAACGTCGACTTCAATCCATGGTTTATTTTAATATAATGGTTAAGTTCAATATAAGCTTAACTTCAAGGTTGACTTCAATCTATAGTTGTTAACAAGGGTGAGTTTGATTTATAGTTTACTTTTAACAAATGTTAACTTCAATCCATTGTTGACGTTGAAGTAAGGTTGACTTAAATACAAGGTAGACGTTTAAGTATGGTTGACTTCAAGGAAAGGTTGAATTCAATAGATGGTTGTCTTTAATCCATAATTGACTTCAATCCAAGCTTGATTTTGATCCAAGATTAAATTCAATCCATCGTGGGTTTCAATCCATAATGAACTTCCATCAAATGTTGACTTTAATGCATGGTCGATTTTAATCTAATCGTTGACTTCAATGTTTAATCAAATCCATAGTTGAATTCAATTAAAGGTTAACTTCAATCAGTGATGGGTTCTGTGTTGTATCTAAGTCAGCAACATGATGGGGGTGAAGTTGCCCGATAAGCATCACACATATGATGATATTTTTAGCTGCTGTGACATGCATATTTAACGCCACATGGGTGAGTAATATGATGCCACTATTTAATTTAATTAGTCTCAGCAGATATTAAATTGAATATTACGATCACAAAACTAGGGAATTCAGTGAATAGTTCGAATTGGGTGAATGACACATAGTTTTTCGTCTTTAACATCAACATAATTTGCATTCATGAATTTAACTTTTCAGGAGATCTAATGTGTATGAGCTTATGGCAAGGTGTTAATCTATGAAACATGTTAAGAATAGATCAGCATGGCTTAAAAAAAGTTAAATAAACAAATTTAATTAGCAGCAAAGTTGTATAATTTTTAAAGAATTTTAAGAACAGATAAATATATATTTAATATTAAATAAACAAATTTAATTAACAACAAAGTTATTAAGTATTATGTTGGTTTTTTTAAATTTTAAAATATATAAAATTAAGACATGATTAAGTGGTTTATATAAAATTAATACTATAATAATTTTTTATATTTATATCTATTTTTCACATTTAGTATAACTTATCTCATTTTTTTACATTTAAAAAATATTATTATTCTCTTATTATTTTAGTCAAGATTTAATTAGTATAGTGTACCTATATCATCAAGAGATTTTCTGGTCCAAAAGTTCAATGAAGAGAATAATATGCAAATCAAAATACAACTATTAAGACCATTTACAACATAAAAATGAATATGTAAATTCAATGCCACAAACACAAATTCAATGCAGGGTATGAAAATCAGGGTATGAAAATAAAAATAATCCAATAGTATGCAAATAGGGAAACTCATGAGCCGGGAACTGAAATACAATGAGGTGTATGACTATCTGATCATGATTACAGCCTGGGCTGAGCGATCTCCAAATCAATAAAATAAATAAATACAGTATCATAATTTCTACAATTTCCAGCGCTAAGAAAAACTTCACAGCCTATTGGCTTTCGGGGCTGGTGCTCAGGCCTCAGGGAGCATTGTCATTCACAAACCAATTTTTAACGGTACCTACGTATTTCTGCTATTCATTTGACAGCGGTAATCCTCCATGCCCTCCCTGATTTCCTTTCTCTTGAGTTCCACCTTAGTTCTGGACATGAGAATTGAGAAATTGGTTCAGGTTATGTTCATCAATTTTGAGAAACTGGTTCTGGTTCTGTCCATGAATAGTCACAATTTGGTTCTGGTTCTGTTCATGAATATTCACCAATTGGTTATGGTTCTGTTCATGAATATTCATAAAATGGTTCTGGTTTTGATTCTGTTCATGAATATTCACAAATTGGTTCTGGTTCTGTTCATGAATATTCATAAAGTGGTTCTGGTTTTGATTCTGTTCATGAATATTCACAAATTGGTTCTGGTTCTGGGCATAAATATTTTCAAATTGGTTGTGGTTGTGTGTATTCTCAGAAAGTTTCTGGTTGGCAAAATAATAATCCAGAAGAGCTTTCCAATCAGGAAATTGTCTTGATTCATTCTGCTGGGAGGTGTTTCTTATGATAACACTATTGTTCTGCACATGTATCTCAGGTGGCATCACTGGAAATCCTTGAACGTGTGCCACATCAACTCCATTAATAGGGTTCTGACTTAAATCTTGACCAGAATTTGCTGTAGTTCTTTCAATGTGGGCTGTCGCGTGAATTCCTGTGTGCCCACTAGGATATGAACTCTGTAATTGATTCCGACCATGATTTCTATACCCGGCTCCCTTTCTTCTCCTCTTAACGCCCTTGGTCATACTAGAGTTGTTTTTGTTACCCTCAAAAGATCGGTACTGTGCTTGTGAACCACTGCTGTTATTGTGAAATTGAGCTTCTTGCTGCCTTTCTACGAACTGTTGGCCAGTGCTTTCGAATTGATGATGTTGCGCATTAAAATTGTGCAATTGCGGTTTCGTTTCTTGAGGACTGGGAGCGGGTGTCTCCGGTTGTTTCGGTGGAAAGTGTGGAGGGTTATTCAATGCTGATAAAATCGTGGGACGATTTTGGCTTGCCTCCTTAATGCTCGGCTGTGCTTGAACCAATAACCACTCTATAGCTTTTGCACCGTCTCCGGAGCCCAACATATTGATGAGCTTTAACATAGGATTTGTTGCCATTTCTAACAGCCAATCTACGGTCTTTCCACCTTCGTTAAGTCCCAGTTCTCTGGTAAGCTCTATCAGAGGCGCGGTTTCCCTTGGTAGTGACAAATTTAGTGTCTGCGAGTCCAATTCTTGTTTGAAATTTACTATACGGTCGGTTTCCATTCCCATATTTAGTAACCAATCAATGGTCTGTCCACCATTGTCATAACCCATCTCCTCTGTCAGCTCTACCAAACCATTCATATTATCCGGCAACATCCAATCCACTGAACGCCCGAGAAATTTCAAATTCAAGCTATTTTTAATTTCATCCAACCGTTTTATACAGTTCTCAGACATGGGCACTCTCAAACGGTCCCTATTGAAAGACTTGAATACCTGCGAACACGGCTCGTCGTATTCATTGTTGTCTGGAGAGCTTCTCTTCCGGTTGGTCATGTCGAATAGATCGCAGTACAGTATGAAAGTTAAATCCCAAAATACCCTTAACCCGCGATCTCTTGGAATACAGGAACACTGCCGCGTATGTTTCAGTAGAAAGAATGTGAAAAGTAAAGGCTGATACAAGGTTTGACAAATTCTTGCGGGTATTAATAATATTCAGATCACCCAATATTTTTGTTTTTTAAAGAACGACAATGGTCGGCTATCACATGCAAATAGGTGGACCCTAGGTACGGATTCTTGTATCACTGGTTGGACAAGTGTGTTTTTCATTGGTTCGTTCGACACACGTGGCTTTTCTGTTTTAATAGAGATGCCCTCATGACTCATGAGTCGGTAATATTTTAGTTTTTCATTTAGTTGTAACAACATTTTAATTTATTTAGTTTTAACATAATTTTAAAGTAACGGTTTAAAAATTATTTGATTGGTGGTTAAATTGTATTTTTTCTTATTTAAAATGTATTTTTTAAATATATAAGTGAGTTTAAATTTTCAATAATGTTTTTTGGGTTATCTCTCAATGTGCAATTTTAATAACTTGTATTTGTAATTTTTATTTTTTTTTCAAATTTTGTCTAATATCAAATAAAAATATAAAAGATGGATTAATGTTTCAAATTTGTCTAATTAAATTAGTTAGAAAATTATAAAAGATGGATGCATGTTGGTTACATTACAAGTAGTAAGTAAGGTGTTTTGTAGTTTAGTAATATTTATTTAAAAAATATAAATAAAAAGTAAACAAAATAAAAACAAATTTGATGTCTTCCTACATCATGATAAAATAATAAAAATAGGATAGATCCATTTTAAATCTGATCTTTTTTTTAAACTTTTATATATATATATATATAAAAATTTACATTCATCATAAACATAATACCAAAAAAGTATTGTCCATGACCAGGAAAAATCTTCACAGATTTCAAAATAAGTGGTAAACCTACTTCTCCAAATTCCAAAGGCTCAAAAAATTAAACATCTTAACTATATTTTGAAGTAAACTTCATATTAATATACCATTTTCATCTCCTCAAAAGTCTGTAACAAAAAGACACAGAAAAAGTCCCAAACCCCACAAATATCAGTCAAAAGACTTAAACTAAATATGAAGTAACTTCAATCAAAATACCAAGTTCATCTCCTCAAAGGTCTGTATCATAGACACTAAAACATCAAAAGGATGAAAGAATTGCTGAATATTCTGTATTCCATTGTTTCATAATAAGCCAAGCTCCTCCCCTAACCAGAGAACCATCTTTCGCAAGACCATCAACTACATAATTTCTTTCCCTGTATATATGCTTGAAAACCACTGAATCCAGCATCCCAGAAAATCTGATAACTTCATAAAGCAAAGGAGACAACATCAAATTATGCAATCTGTACAAACCATTAACCCAATTAATAACAAGATGAGAATCTCCAAAAACTTGGAATTTGCTAATATGATTCTCCAAAGGCAATTTAAGTAACAATTTCAAACCAAGAAGTTCTGCATAGTTATTAGTTCCATTTCCAAGACTAGCTTCAAAGGAAATAAAGCATTCCTTTGAAAAAAAAATTCCTCCTGCAACACAAAATTTTGGATCACCTGCACCCGAGCCATCAAAATAGCCCCAAGGGAAAGAAATGTTAATAGATTCTAGAGCCACCTATCTAGTTTTTATAGAAATAATTCCCTGTGGGATGGATCTCAACATTCCCAAATAGATTGATGATATCTGTGAAGGCAATGGAAGAAAGTCCTCGAAACAAATCTGGTTCCTTGCCTTCCATATAAACCATAAAACAATAAGCGGTAATGATCTAATAGCATTGATATCTTTATTAAGACACCAATTTTTTAAACAAACTTCCATAGATTCACCTCTCCATAAATTGTTTAACTAGATCTTAGATTCAATTTCTTTCCAGGCCACTTTTGTGTATGGGCACTCCACACCTAGATGTAAATTAGGCTCTCCATAACATTTACATAAATAACACCTACCCGGCCCTTCCTTGCCTTTCCTACAAAGAATATCCCAAGTTAATTCCTTGTTAGACAATAAAAACTAGGAAATTCTTTTTGTCTTAAGAGGACATTTAAATTTCCATATAGCCTTCCACCACCAACTTATCTCCACATCAATTTTATCCATAATGAGCTGTCTGTACCTAGATTTCGGAGAATAAATACGAGATTTAGATTCAATCCAAACCAGCTTATCCTCAGAATGATTTAACCTTGTATTTCTGGTTTTAAGAACTGCAACATAACTATTCCAGACAGCTACATCCTGTGCATCCACAATACCAACAACATCAGCAAATAACCAATCTTGCTCATAAATTCAAACCAAAACAACCAATATCCTTCAAAAAATAAAAACCAAAAGAGTGGATCCCTTCAATCAAATGAACAGGTAAATTATGTCTCCAAAGACAACCAACCCATGGATCCATTCCAATATGTACCTCTACCCCATTGCCAACCTTCCAAACTTGAATGTTTCCAATAAGATCGAAGGACCACAAAACCGCTTTCCAACAGGTAGAAATTCTTCTTTTCTGTTTGATTGAACTTCTGATCCAATCTATCAATGATAAAGGACGTATATACTTTTGAATTGCAATTTGAACCCAAAGCCCATTACCATGGATAATATTCCAACTACCCTTTGCAGCCATAGCCTTTGTAAATAAAACAGGAATTTTTAGGCCCCAACCTCCCAGAAACCGTGGGATTGCCAAAGACCTCCAGGAAGTCCATGGTAAGCCAGATATATCTTTACCAGCCCATAAAAACTTAAAACATATTTTTTCTGATTTTTTCAATAACACTCATCGGGATCCAGAATCGCATCTAGTAAACCAGAATGGCTTCAAGAACAGATTTGATCAAAATAAGTTTTCCACCTTTGGACAGCCACCTAAAACTCCAATTTTTTACCCTTTTCTCCACTTTTGCTATCATCCAGCCCCAATCCTTAATAAGATATCTGCATGGTTTCAAATTAAACCCAAGATACTTTAAACCATTCTCAAGTTTGGATAGAGGAAAGGTAAAAAATTCCCGTAAAAAAAGAATCTCAAAATCTTCCAAACTAGCATGAAGAATTGTTGATTTATCTTCATTAACCACCATTCTAGAAGCTTTACAAAAACAATCCAAAATCTCTCTTAAAGATAATAACAACTGTTCTGATCCATTAGAAACCAAAATAATGTCATAAAAAAAGTATATGGGTTAAGGTGACCCCATTTCCAAAAGAAAGGCCATGAAAACCCCCACAATTTTTTAGATCAAGTAAACCTCTACCCAGACCTTCCACTACAATCATAAGCAACAAAGGAGATAAAGGATAGCCTTGTTGAAGCGCACGCTCAAGTTTAAAGAAAGTGGAAGCTGATCCATTAATCAGAATGGAAAAGGATACAGAACCAAGACTTGGGCCATGACCCAAGTAATGAAAGACACAACAAACCCCATCTGAGAAAGAATAACCCGCAAATAAGACCAACTCACCTGGTCATAGGATTTAGAAAAGTCTAGTTTTAACACAACAAACTTCAAATGTTTGCTATGAATGGAGTGCAAACCTTCCTGAACAACACCTACAACATCATGAATCTATCTCTGAGGAAGGAAACCAAACTGCTCTCCAAAAATAGAACCATATAAAACCTTCTTGATACGAACATAAATGACCTTACCAATCATTTTATAAATGCAGTTACACAATGAGATAGGTCTAAAATCTTCAAAAGATTTAGGAAGGTCAGACTTAGGAATTAGGGTTATCAAAGTAGAATTAAACACAACAGAAATTTTGCCAAGTCTCCGCGAATCATCCACAACTCTGACAAGATCTAGACCCAAAACATCAAATAAGATCCGACAAATCTCAACTGGGATCCCATATGGACTTAGAATTTTGTCATTTTTACATAAATCCATTATAACTTGAATCTCAATTAGAGTGATAGGAGCCATAAGTTCCACATTAACTTCTTCAGAAACAGATGAAGGAATGTTCATAACAATTTTTAAGATTTCAGGAAGAAAAAGATTCTTATTCTCCTCAAAAAGAGTCTCAAAATGTTTAACCCCTGCCCCTGCAATATCTTTGATCCCTTCAACCATTGTTCCCCAATCATCTGCAATCTTCCAGATGGAGTTTACATGCTTTCTATGACAAGCATACTTACGAAAAAAAAGAAGTGTTGTCATCACCACAAATAAGCCATACAGCTCTACTTTCTTGACGAGCAGCTTGTTCACGTTCTAAGAGAATAAGTCTTTTACGAGCTTCCAAGCCAATCAACTCTGTTTTTTCCTCTTCCGAGAAAAAACCAAAACCCAACTTTTTAAAAGACTCAATCAGCTTAAGCTCAATAGCCACAAGATCCTTACAGTCTTGAACATGTTTCTCAACAGACCAATAAATAGAAACATCTTTTAGAATTTTCAAATTGGAAGCAAAATGTGTGACAAGCGTGATCATATCATTATCCACATAAACCTTCCAAGAATCTTTCAAAAGTTTAACAAACTCTTCATCCTTTAACCAATGTGAATTAAACTTGAAAGGACTTCATGGTTTGATCTCCCCATTGCTAATCTGAAGGAAAACCGCGTGATGATCCGAGTCACCTCCACATCCCACCCATTAACAAAAATGAAAATCAAGGTCCCAAACATTAGCAGAAACTAGAAGACGATCAAGATGTTTACAAATATTATCACAACCCGCCTTCTATTGGACCACGTAGGAAGTAATACAACAGGTGCTATATCCACTAAACCAAATACATCCAACTTCAAGGAAAAAAAATGTGATAAAGTATCCAACCTCGCCCGGTTACCTCAAATTTCAAAAAATTCGATAGTAAAATTCAGATCACTTCCACAGATCAATTTACTATAGGTAAGACAATCCAAATCGAGTAGGTTATTCCAAAAAAATTCCTTATCAACATATGGTCCATAAACATTAACAAAGCATAAATCTAATTTGAGTTCAATGGAGAAAAGAGTAACACTTAGACCAGACATAACAGCCCAGGCAGTCTGGAAATGAAAACATCTAATTTTCCATCCAATCAGAAGACCACCCAATTTCCCAAAGGCATCCACAGAAATGAAGGACCAACCTTTAAGCATAGTTTCCAACTCTGCATCAATGATATCACCCCTCCCCATAATTTCTTGTAGAAACAAATCATTAGGAGCCTCCTCCTCTACCAACCTCCTTACAACTAGTTTTTTGGGCAAACTAGCTAACCCTCAACAGTTGAGGGATAACACAATCACGAGGAACCCTTTGAAGGGGCGTTCATTTCTCTAAGAACCCCAAACCGACATCTCGAAGAGCACATACCACTGAAATCTTTTGAATCGGATTTTAAAGGTGTCCCCAAATGTAACAGCCCATCATTAACATGCAAGCCCACCAAAGAATCTTTAGAACAGGAATGTAAAAAATAACCATTCCCTTTGACCTGAGAAACTTTTATAAGAGAAACAAACCCCATAAAACCCAAATTAAGATCATCATTATTCGAGAAACAATCATTGGAATTTCCAGCCAAGGGGACTAAGGACTCACTAAAAGTTCTGAACAGATAATCAAAACCCTTATCACATGGAACTGAGGATGAAAGACATAAAGGTTTAAGAGACACAGACTCCATAACTGATAGATCTAAATCCAAATCCGAACCAACCAAAACCTGTTCGTCCACCACAAGAGAACACACAGAATTCAACTCCGTAATCAATAAATCTCTTTTCACCCTCCATACACGCTTGGACTCCACAGGCTTAGAGGATTTATGAAAGGATAACCCACACTGTGAAGAAACATGGCCATAATGATGGAATCTATAACAGCGAAAAGGGATCCCAACATAATCCAAAGGCTGGCTAAAGACCCTATCCCCACATTCAATTTTAAGATCCTTATCCAAACCCTTGTGTAAACCAAAAGAACCAAAACTCTCCATAACACGTAACCCAAGATTGTAAAAAAGACATATCAACCTCCACAAAGGAGCCCAGGGAGTTACCCACCTGTTTAAAGAACTCCATCGACCAAAATTCAAAAGGAATATTTGGAAGTTTTACCCATATGGGCATAATGTCATACCTTTCAGTTCAAGGATCGAATAGAGGAGACCAATGCTTTAAACTTAAGCCAACACCATCTTATCTCCAAGAACCCACCAGAACAGTTGAAGCATCCGCAACAAAAAAGAACTTGAAGGCTAGCCAACCGCGAGGTAATAAAAACACCTCAGGAAGTTGTGTGACAGAATCCTTCCATAAATCACCAACCCATTTATTAACTCCAGCTGCACTACCTTTCTACCACTGAATTAAACAACTAAAGTGAGTGAATTTTTTAAAACAATATCATTCAAACACACATCAGAACCAACAACAAGAAGACTTGGTTTATCCATTCTTTGAATCACCTGCTTTGGTCGTTTTGGGAGGAAACCATCCATGGTTGACAAATTCCGAAGAGCATCCAGATCCTGGTATTCCCCATCTGCTTTTAATACGTGCTCCAAACCCAAACCTATTTTCACCAAGATAGACTCACTGATGTTCCAAATAACCGATCTCTGGAAACCCATTTTCCACTGAGGTCATACTAGCATCCAAACCATCATCACAACCATCCAAAGAAACTGCACTACCAGACAGTTTCACAAAAACCCCAGCAACATCACCCAACACAGAAGGACGATTCACTTCCTCTACATAGGGATCAAAACCAACCATAGGGACTATACCCATCGTCTGGTTAATCAATGAAAATTCAGAACCCTCTGACCCAGCATCAAAACCATTAACCTTGGTTTCTTGTTTTCCCATCAAACAACAATCCTCTGAAAACAGACCACCAAGTGAAGGCTGAGAAGAAGGAAAACCATCATGTAAAAAGCTCCCACCATAAAAGGAAACAGGCACAGCCATGGCTGCTGCAAACAAAGGTGCTAAAATATTTCCCGCCTCATCGCATTCACAATAAACCTGTCTAAACCTAAGATTCCTCTTCCTAAAATCATTAAGCAAAGTTAATGACCTCTAACCTTTCGGAGGAGTCCTAGCCACCTGCTTCAGAGCCCGGAGGGACATGATAACCATGTATAATAACCACAAGTAACGAAAAAAACCAAGGACAGATCAAACAACGACAAAATCAATAAATAACTACAACAAGTACAAGTCCTGGCATGTTGGGATTACAATCGTCGAAGGAAAAATCTATCGAGAAGTGTGTTCTGCAATAAAGTTGATCGTTTGCCGCCCAGTTGGTTATTCCTACACAGTAACTAGTTTGCATTTTGCAAATGGCGTTCTAGATTTCATCGAGTCCCTTTTAGCATTTAAAAGCTATCTAGTCTTATCCATGAGCTGAAAAATGTATGGGACATTCTTCTGGAATCACATGGGTTTACTTTTCCTGGCATCTGTGTATAATCAACATTTTAAATCCGATCTATAAAGCATTTGAGTGAAAAAAAAATATTGAAAATTAAAAAAAATAAATGACTCCAATTTTTTGAAATGTAAATTTTTTATCTTAATTTTTTTGCAAAAGTTAAAAAATATTTATATCTTACAAATTTTGATCTTCTACATAAAATAAAAATAAATCTATATTATATATAGTCTAAGATAAATCACACTTTATAGATGATATAATATATATAAACCCCAATCATAAAAGTTTAGAAATCATAATCATAAAAGAATGGAGTGGTCACCTATTAAAAAAACATATTTTTGACACATTCCATTGATGAAATTAAAAACCATAAATTAAAGAATTATGTGGAGATAACCCATTGGTGGATTAAAAGCCATAAATTTAAACATTATATTAATGATCTTTGTTGTCATAACTAAACTTTTGTATATGGAATACCTTTTATTGTAATCTTTGTTGTCACTCATAATTAAACTTATGTTCATGGAATATATTTTTTTGTTATAAAATGGATATGTGCTTGATTTTCAATTTTTGTTTATTTATTATTTAATAAATAGTTTTTAACCTAAAAAGAAAGTAGCTATATATTCCTATTCATTATGGCCAATACATGATTTGGTGTTTAAATCAATAAACTTATCTCTTAATCCATGATATCGGGACAAGCAACTCAACCATGCTACAATTAATGTATGCCGATTTTGTTTCATATGACAAGACTCATGCCTAACTCACAAGGAATGGGTAGGGTTATTAAGGACAAATCTATGGCTTCAAGATAAAAGTATGGGTTTATCATCTACTTCATGAGTTTGGGTTTGAAATACATACATACCTAAGACATGTTCAAAACCCTATGTTTGAGAAATATGTTTTTTATTTCAATGTTTGGGTGTAAGTTAGGTGTTTTTTTAAGGCAAATTCCTAACTGTAATAAAAAGATATAAGGGAAGTTACTCCTCAATCTATGGTTTTTGGGGTCATATTGCATGCACAAGGCCTTTAATTATCCTATAAACCTTATATATAGAATATTAAGTTTATATGCAAAGATAAGGTATAATTTTAGGATTAAGACTAACGACGATGCTTAATATACACGAGGTCATGGATTGACTTAAAAGATTATGGAAATATGGTAAAGGGGAGAGTAAATTAAAGAAAATTAATATATATATATATATATATATATATATATATATATATATATATGGGTGTGTGCAAGATGATGAGGGCCTCTTTTGATATGTTAGATGCAATAGAAAACTGAAAAAACAGGCATCTATCAACTTGCATGGATATTTTGAGACACTTAACAAATGAATCTTGTGATGAGTGAAAAACAAGAAATGTAGGAAGTTGAATGAAGTTTCCAAATATATAATATTTTTCTATTGAAAATGTTGGTAACTATCTAAAGTTAGATATTTTTTAATAGGCACTTTTTTATTTTTGGGACAAATTATAAGGTATATGTTTTTGTGGGTGCAACCTCTGAGTGACTAAATGATGGAATAAACCTACAAACCAGTATACATATAGAGAACATATAGTACTAGTGCACGGCTATTTTTTCAATAATGAAAATATTTATTTATTTATTTTTAATTATCTAAGAGATCAAACCTCGAAAACGATATGTCAATTGTGGGTGCAGTGTTTGAATGTCTTAATGCAATTATTTGGAAATGGTTTTTTTATATCATGTAGAGGTCGGTGTTCTTTAGTGCACCATACCATTTTTTTTTAAATGGTTGATAAATGAAAGAGATGCGGACGAAACACTAACAGTGTGTTTTTTGAGTTGAGGAGTGATGACAGAAGATAAATAAGAAAAAAAATAGAAAAAAATATGTATTCTTGTTAAAATTTACATATTTGGAATATGAAAAAAAAAACATATATGTTTCTAAAATCTCATAAAAAATGGAGGTGTGCAGCATACTCAGACGGATGGCTAAACACGAGCATATTGAAAATTTGGATATAATGCTAAATTAGCCATGGTTTATCATACTCCAAGGCATAGGCATGTTGAATTCGAAGCAAAGTATGAAGCAAACACATAGGCATAACAATTCCATGCAAGCATGGGTGGAGGCTTGGACTTATCATTTGGAGGGAATACATTTTTGAATTTAAACAAATCATGTGCTCGTTAGTATGAACAATAACACGTGCGTGTTAATAAAAACAAGAGCGGGTTTTCATGAATCACAACGCGCACACATTTTTAA
>LPNX010081204.1:140543-250406 GCA_001517045.1 Pseudotsuga menziesii | reverse complement strand
CACACACACACACACACACACACACACACACACACGTCCCTTTGTCTCCCCCTGCCACCAACACCCCCTCCTCCACTCTCTATCTCCCCAAATCATCCAACTAAAAGTAACCCACACCCCTCTATCTATTCCCCAACCCCCCCTGTTAGCTGGAATATTTCACCTCCTGTGGACAGCAAGGTGTTCCACTGGTCTGAATGGTTCAGATCCATAACAAATAGATCACAGAGGTTGATAACTCTCCCTAGATGCTATAGATATCTAGAATACAAGGCTTTGATAGTCCACCTATGTACCTGTAATCAAGCTCAACACGAAACAAATCAAAGCAACCAGAATATGATCTACTAATCTATGCCAGTGACTAAAGAATCTAGCAATATATATCTAAAATCAAACATCAACAATATATATGGGACAGAAAATCAACTTGCATTAGAAATATGAAGAAGTTTACAACCAAGCCTTAGCGTTGACATGCATCTCCATGAAACCAACTCTTCATCCCCAAAAGCTCCGACTCTAGCTCTCTATGCTCTCTCCAAATGATCTTGGGCTAAGAATCAATCCAACAGCATAACAATACCTTCAATGTTCTCTCCTCAACCATGGCTATGAGCTTATATTTATAGGGCTTTAATGGATAGAGATGGTTGAGAAATTAGTGGGTGAGGTGGCTTCTAGGATCCTAGGATGAGGGATCTCGAGCTCAACCAACCCACAACAGTAGGGAAAAGGCAGTACATGAGGCTTATCATCTAGAAGCCTCGAGAAACGTCTCTTTTTCCCTTTTTACCCAGGGTACCATGCTTCTCCTTCTATGACAGAGTGGTTCTGGTAATAACCGCCTATGGACTAAGGGAAATGGGTAGTGGCACCACTTGTGGACAACCGATGAAAGGTGGTGCGAGCAAGGGTACCGCTCATGGATAAAGGGGCATGCACGGTGCTTGGAATTTTTATGACATATTGATAAAAAACCATTTAGTTTCCACTCCAGAAGCTGGGATTCAGGGAAAATAGGTATGTCAAATGTCTTATCACATGATGGTGATAGGATTTTGGCATAACGGGAGGCAACCCAAAGCATGAGTCTTAGAGTGATACGATAAACGAGAGCTTTGAGAACAAGTCGTCACCAGGAGATGAAAATGTTGGCTTGATTGGAGTATGCAGTCAAGTAGGCATCTGTAGTACATCAGTATGTTGACTCATAGACACAAGTAACCAAACTCATAGCTGCAGACTAATACAAGGTAGATCCATGAGTGGAATAAACAAGCATGGCTACTAGAATACAACGTAGACCCATGTGATAGAAGACTCAAACTTGGACATAGCTACTAGACATACAATGTATATCTATGTCATACAGATGCAAATTTGAGCATAGCCACGACCATACAAATGTGGATCCATGCTAGATATACAAAACTCCATCGCAACCTGGGGAAAAAGCAATGAGCGCTTTTAAACAAATGCCCAGGGTCTTCGTCTCATCTTCCACAAAGCACGATTCTATCCATGTGATTACAATGATATGAAGTCGAACACGGTATAAACCACTTGATTACCGGCCAATGATGTGAACCGTTAATAAGTGCGAGGGAGATCACCATTAATGTCAATGATTCCCAAGGTACCCTAGTACAATCTACTGAGTGTGAATAGATGTCCTGATGTCGAACACCCAGTCGATTCTATCGATCAAAGGTCAATGATGTGAACCTATGTCGATAGCGAGAGAATATGTCATTAAGGCATACAGATCTCAAGGTACTAAATATTGTTTCTAAGACTATTTTATCGGATGATGAGCTGATGTCGACGAGAATAGTCTTGTCAAAGGAGGGCCATGATGAGTCCCACATCGACGACATGAAACTCGAAACATAGTTCTGGAATGATGTGAATGTAGTAACCATATGACTGACTCAAAGATACTGACACAAAGATTGTGTAGACTGTAGAGGTAAAACTTCGTCAGATCCCCTTTGAACATTGGGTGGCACGACAAAATGAATTGGTAGCATGACTAGATAGGACAAATACAGAATGCGATAGTGGACAATGCATTCTTTTGAAAGACTCAAAGGATTGGCATGACTCATGAAAGTGGATCATCATGGAGATCAGCTGAATACACAATTGACTGACATGATTGTGCAGACAAGTGACATGTTCAAAGGTAATGACAAACAACTGCCATTATTTGCAAAATGATTCCATTCCCATTTTCCCCATCATGATCGATGAGTGCCTCTTTTTGGTTTTATGAGTTCAAAGAGGGTAACAAACACTCGATATAGCTTTTCAGAAGACAAGTCCAGTCTCATATGTTTTACGAACCTGAGAGAGGAGGGGTTCGTTCCCAAAACGAGTCTCTCAATGTTTAATTTAACGAGTCCACTGAAATAAAACTCAGTATCGTTCATGTTTAGAGAGTTTGAACGAACATAGAAGAAAACTCCATAGGGGTCCTTTTTCATATGATTTAGTCTCTAAGGCCCGAAAAAGTGTAAAATCATACCTTAGAGAACTCTTCCAGTCATGATTGGCTGAAGTGTTCCTTTCTCGTAAATAGTCCTATTCGAACCGAGAAAGAGATAACCTACCATCGGATGGACGACTCTTTAAATACTTTAAAGAGCGTGAAGAAGACAAAATCGCTCGACAATCTTTTCGTATTTAGGGAGCTTGAAAAGGGTTTAAAGAGAACTCCATGAGGTTCCTTTACACAACATAATGTTTTATGAGCCTGGAAAGAATCAGAAACGGACTCGATGACTTTTTAGTGTTTAAGGAGACTGAAAAAGAGGTGAAAAGAGGACTCCATTAACCTTTTTCATGTTTGAATCCGGAGCACGAAAAAGTAATAAACTAAGCTCAAATCAAATTTCATGTTTTAACCAGAGCACGAAAAATGAAAAGTAAGCTCAACACCATCTTACTATTTTTAACAAGCTCAAAGATCAGTTAAAAGAATGCTCAAGGATTGGTTTCATTTTTACGCAAGCTTGAAACCAATGGGTAAACTATTCTTGAAAAATCCCATTAACATGATGTACAAAGGTTGGAATATTTCCCCTAACATGATTGCTAGCGAAGATTACCCCTAGCATGGTTGCTAGCGGCTCGCCATGCCCTGAAGCTTTGCTTCATTTGATGATTCTTCTTCCATACCCAACCTAAGAACCTGGTTACTAATGTGAAAATGTTCACCAGGGGGGTAAGAAGAACGAGAATCGGGAAGGTGAAAAGAAGGTTCAAGTTCTAACACCAAAGTGAAGACTCGACTCAAGGGAAGGGGATCTGTTTCATTTTTACGCAAGCTTGAAACAAAAGCTAACTATGCTTGGAACATGGTTTCATTTTTATGCGAGCTTGAAACCAAAAGGTAAACTATGCTTAAGGAAACCTACTTCATTTTTTAATGAGCTTGAAATAGAAAATGAACTATGCTCAGGAATGATTTCATTTTTATGCAAGCTTGAAACCAAAAGGTAAATTATGCTTGAGGAGATCCATTTCATTTTTTAACGAGCTTGACATAAAATGGGAACTTTGCTCAGGAAAAACTAACATGATGGTCAGGTGCTATTTCATTTTTTAACAAGCTTGACATATGATGGGAACTTTGCTCAGAACATGGTTTCATTTTTATGCAAGCTTGAAACCTAAAGAGTAAACTATGCTTAAGGAGTGGTTTTATTTTTTAACGAGCTTGAAACCAAAAGTAAACTATGCTCTCGACATGGTTTCATTTTTATGCAAGCTTGAAACCAAAAGCGTAAACTATGCTTAAAGAGTGGTTTTATTTTTTAACGAGCTTGAAACCAAAAGCGTAAACTATGCTCTAAGACCTGCTCCTACCGAACATGATATCCATAGGTTGGTAGGTTGTCCCCATTTCATAAAATCTAGCAGCTTAGCTCCATTATGATGTCCATAGACTAGAGCCATGCCCCCCCATTTTACCGATGATGGGAAGAAGCTAAGTAGAAGGGGAAAGAGCCACAAGAACATGCGGCACATTCAAGGTAGTCTGATTACTAGGACTAATGCGATGGTCAGGTGTAACAAAGGAAAGCTGATCAATGGTCACAATCTTCCCATCATGGGGAAAATGCATAACTCTAAAGAGTGTGGACACAACAACCCTCATGGCATAAACATAATCACATCCAAGGAGTAGATTGAAATCTAAAGGACCTTGGACCACCATAACATCAATGTAGATAGTTTTCCCTCTTAATGTAATGAGCAAGTAAGGAAGGGTCCCTAAAGGTGCAGTAGGTATTTGATTAAAAGGAAGTGTCTGATCGGTGGATGGCACAAGCTGAGGAGAGCCTAAATCTTGCCAAGTAGTTGAGGATCGAATACTAACAAAATCCCCTTCATCAACAATAGTGCGAAGTATCCGCCTAGCAGTAACATTCACAACTATTTGGAAAGGAACACTCAAATGAAGATGAGACTCTGTTAGGTTACTCTAGTTAAAGGAAATAACCTCAGTACTTGGAGAGGGTTCTGTCGAAACAGACAAAATTTCCTCTTGTTGAGAACAATCAGAACGAAGCATAAAAACTTCAGCAGTTTCAAGTTCATTCTCTACTGGAAGAGAAGAACAAGATGAATATTTGTTCAAAGAGACTACTTCAGTCTTAACACTCTCTGATGAAAGAGCGGGATCGGGTGGAAATGACACCGACTCGACCACTTTAAATTCACTCTCAAAAGGGAGAGTGGGATCAACCATAGATAAATCTGAATTGACCACTTGGTCAACCAGTGGGGGATCGAGGGATAACTTACTATCACTTGTTGGAATCACCTATTGATGATCAGTAATATTTTCCAACCAACGCGAAGCTTCAACCATGCTTGGACAAAGAAAAGTACGATGCATAGCCTTGCATATCAAACAAGGATACAAGACTTTACCCTTACGACCTTTTACCAATGGGTCACTGGTTGAGGGAGTATCGTCAACATGACGATCAGAGGTTGATGACACAGACGGTTTGGATCTTTTAGACCACTCTTCTTGTACACAGGAGAGACCAGGACACTCCTTAAGAAGGTGGTCCCCCTTGCAAAGCTTTGATATCTAGAATACAAGGCTTTGATAGTCCACCTTTGTACTTGTAATCAAGCTCAACACGAAACAAATCAAAGAAACCAGAATATGATCTACTAATCTATGCTAGTGACTAAGGAATCTATCAATATATATCTAAAATCAAACATCAACAATATCTATGGGACAGAAAATCAACTTGCATTAGAAATATGAAGAATTTTACAACCAAGCCTTAGTGTTGACATGCATCTCCATGAAACCAACTCTTCATCCCCAAAAGCTCCGACTCTAGCTCTCTATGCTCTCTCCAAATGATCTTGGGCCAAGAATCAATCCAACAGCATAACAATACCTTCAATGTTCTCTCCTCAACCATGGCTATGAGCTCATATTTATAGGGCTTTAATGGATATAGATGGTTGAGAAATTAGTGGGTGAGGTGGCTTCTAGCATCCTAGAATGAGGGATCTTGAGCTCAACCAACCCACAATAGTAGGTATAAGGCAGTACATGAGGCTTATCATCTAGAAGCCTCGAGAAACTTCTCTTTTTCCCTTTTTACCCAGGGTATAGACCTTACCACTAGAACCCCCTACCTATCTCTCTCTCTCTCACACACACACATCCCTATGTATCCCCTTATTACTAATACCCCTTAACCTATATTTACCTCACCCACACATCCCTTGATTTGTAAAGCAATATAGGTTGAAGAGAGGGAAGGTGTTAAGGCGCAAAGACTAAGGGAGTGCTTGTTAATTCCCCCCAAACCTTGAATGATACCTTAGCTATGCAACTAACTTCTTAAATGCTCCAAAATTCTATTATAGTTAAACGCGCACTCGTTTTATGTGCCCAAAACATGTCCCTGTTTTAGTTAACAATAACGCGTGCATGTTTAGTCTCAGTATAAACAAAAGCAATCCCTATCCAAGAAACACTCTAACACATTTCACACAGGTTTGATAGTCCACGCACAATTTCAGGTTACAGACAATGTGTGAACATTCTCGTCTTCACCGTATTATCACAAAAAATTGTTTTTGACATCAATCATCTCCACCACAAGTTTCTAAGTACTCCTTGGAGCATGGTATACATTGAGGAGCAAGAAATAAAAAATTAATTGAGTAAGAAAGAATCCATTAATTGAGCAAGGAGCAACATAGAGCATCTCCACGATTGTTTTTCTTGGAATTGAGGAGCTAGTAGAGGAAACATTAACTTGGTCATTGTGGTGGAGTGTGTAGAAACACAAGAAACAAACAAAGCTTGGGGAATTTCCCATTAAGGAGCACCATAGAGCATCTCCACCATTGTTTTTCTTGTAGTTGAGAAGCTAGAAAAGGCAACATTAACTTGGTCATTGTGGTGGAGTATATAGACACAATTGAGCAAGAAACAAACCAATCTTGGGGAATTTCCCATTGAGGAGCACCATCGAGCATCTCTACCATTGTTTTCCCTATAATTGAGGAGCTAGCAAAGGCAACATTCTTCGCAATCTTCCCCCTAACTTGAGTATCTAGACACAATTGAGCAAGAAAGAAACCCAGCTTGGGTAGTCTCCCATTGAGGAGGCAGCAAAGGAAACCATATATATCATTGATCATTGCGGTGATCGAAAACTCATGTAGTTGAGTAAGAAAATCAGCAAGGAAGAGGATACCCAATGAAATTCTTGAAGAAATTAGAGAGAATAAAAGAAATGACATGACCAATCGAAGACGGTCTATGGACAGTCAACCAATTCTAGTTGTTGAGGATTCCATAGTTCTTCCTACCAAGACACATCAAGAAAGACAAAAGTGTTCACTCGAGGGGCCTTTAGTCTCCATATCAGTAGAAGAACGAGCACTGCATGGCACTAATCAAGAATTAAAACATAGGTGCACATCAAGGCCACCTGAAACCTTTGCAGATTTAATTGAATGTGGGTATACAAGTGATGAAGTTAGAGAGAAGCTGAATATCGAACGTATGCTCGAAGAAGAAAATGTTGTTCAGACCACCCAATAGGATTTCCAAGTGCCATCGTCCGACCGTCAAGAAGACATGGAAGGACATGAAGCTCATGTTTAAACACTAGACCGACCGGGTGATATGGTACAGGGTGTAGTTCCAACCTCCCTACCTCCATTAGAAACTTCACGCTGAAGAACTCCAAAACATATACCGATCGATGAAAGTCTCATTGGTTAGCTTGAAGGTACGATGTATAAATGTAGTATTGCATATCAAGCTCAATAGATTCTTGTCAACTATTTTGATTCTAAATGTGATGGAGATAAATGTAGATTATTTATATTGTTGTTAAAATCTAGGTCGATGACTGTTGTTAGGAAAAACTTAAGGATAAATATTATAAACAGTTCTAAACCAAGTTCTCATGTTGTCAGAATTTTGGTAGATGCATTTAGTACTATTGGAAAGAAATCGCATTCAAAGGATCGCAATGCAGCTCGTCATGTGTTGTCACAATCAATCATGAACAAAATCACCAAGGCTCTTCGCCTTCTTAGGCCTACATCCAAAATTGCAGGATTGGATATCAAAGCACTCCATAGATATTGTTCCAGAAGAAAACAAATTGACACTGGTGAAACAGATGTTTTGTCCTTCGTTGGTAGGTTTCCATGCTCCGATATGAAGCTCATTGATGTGGTAAAGGGATTGATGCAGGAGTTTTGGCATGAAAATAGTAGACCTTCATACAACCAAAAAGATGTACTAAAATTGAGAAGGGGTTCAAGGGATCATGAGCCCCACATTAAACATTTCTTGACATGACACAAACAAAATTATATGAGAGATTTAGGCATGAACATAATGAACTTAACTTGGGCCAAATATCCTTTGAGAAATGCAAACCATGGTATGTTAAAATAAACACAACTCGTAACACATGTTGTTGTCAATATCACATTGAGTACGATTATTATTATGACACATATATACATATCTTGCGTGTTTTGCATAACACTCTTGTGCAGGAATACTCAACAACATTGCCACTGACATCATCTAGAGAGTTTATCCATAGCATCTTGTGTAGAAGGACGGAAGGTTGCACATTTTATCAAAGGCCTTGCGTATATGGGACAGGCCTAGGGTGTGGTGGAATGGAATTTTTGGAAAAATGCATACATTATTAAATTGAGCACATATATCTATGGAAAAACACACAACTCACAAGATAGATCACATAATTTACTCAATAATTGAAGAAATAAACAGTGCAAAAATGGCTTGCAACTGTGAATGCTTTCATTAATAAAAAAGAAATTAGATTATTAATTACAATGTAATACAATGGATAAATAGCCACATGCAATTCAAATCCACGTGAGGAAATTTGAATTGATTGGACTCTACTTAACTGTAGGTAACTAAGACCTTGTCTAAATCATTATCAGAGGACTCAATAGTTAACTGACCTTGTCTAAACCATTATCGGAGTTTATCGGAGTTCTAAAACACCACTCAAGTGTCTAATTCAGTGTTAACTAAGGATAAATCACTGTGGTAGGTGAGGAATGCACCTCTCCTGCATGCAACTATGCAAACCTAGCGCTAACTAAATGTAGAGGACTAGAACTAAATGTAACTGACTCCTAACTCGGCTTGACTAGTCACTAACTGAAATCAACTAATGAAGGTTGGTATCGACACTCCCAGTGGCTCCTAAATTGTAGGGATTGATCTAGGAGGCTCCTAAATTGATGCTTGCAAGTGCAATCAGTGGCAGTAGGCCTCAATTAGTGTTCCCCACACTTTATAAATTGGAACATGTGCCCCAATTAGGCCAAGTGGACCCAATGGTTCTAGTGACTAAAAATAGACTGGATGGAATCCCGATTTAGACATATGACCAAATTGGGCAAGGGAGGAATAATAATCCTAACATACTTGTCACCGATGAACATGAAATTGGCAGACATGAAGTGAACTTGAAGTCATTCAAATATGTCACGTATGATATCGGTGAAGGGAATGAAAGAAAAAAAAATACAATTAGTCACCTCTCAAGTTAGTGACAAGTTCCTGAATAGTATTTTTTCCTTCATCTATTGCTACTTCATATATGTAACAACCTATTGATCTGTAAATATTTATTGTTGATCTACCAGGTACTGGTATGCAACTTCATGGAGGAATTCTTTGAAAATGCACAACAGTATGTAAAGCATGTACATGTGGCTTGTTGGCAAGATGACCAATTTAGAGCGTGTATGGATACATTTCCTATTGGAATTATATTATCTATGGTCGATTTTGCGAAAAATACACTCTTCAACCAAAGAACAAGATTCAGAGTCAATATTATCACTCATACCAAGTCAACATAATGGTCCATATCACCTATAGACATGGGGCTGATAGTACTGAAGAGAAAAGGGTTATATTGAAGGAGTATCACTTTTACATAAGTGATGACAAGTGTCATGACTTGGATTTTGTATAACACAAATTTCAATTGTTCTACAAACACTTGGAGGATAACAATATATAGATGGAACAACATTGGATTTGGTCTGATGGTTGTGTGGGGCAATTCAAAAATTCTCATGTCTTCCAATGGTTGTGTATTCTCCACAAGAGGCACAAGGTACCACATATTTGGAACTATTTTGAGATTGGACATGGAAAAGGGGAACATGACGGAGTAGGTGCATGCATCAAGACTGTAGTACATAGGTAAGAGATGAAATTCACAACTATTTTGCTCATCCAAGATGCAAAGACCATTATTGCATGGTGTTCTTCAGTGATGGGGCAGGGAGCTAGAAGGAAAGAAGACCAATCATCTCAAAAAGAACATGTACATAGATATTTTTGGGAGGTGGTCGATGTAGATCGATCACACCTATATGAGTGCAATACCATCCAAGGAACTCACTCATTCCATACAGTTAGGACGTCAGACACTGATATAGCAGAAATATGGACAAGGAAACTATCTTGTTATTGTTATCCATGTAGCAGTGGTGAATTGGACAACTGTGAATCCACATATTGGGTTGAAAGCTGGGATTGTGTATCACTCCCCATTGGTCGACAAATAACTACAGAATTATCCTAGTTGGAGGAGGGCCAGTCAAGTATTTTAGATGACTACGATCACATTTCAGATCTCATACAACCAGGTTCGACTATTATGTTGATATCTTTGAAATGTTTGACGACTAGTTGTGTTTAGTTAGCTGACTCCTAGGTCTACACTTTATTTTATGCAGGGAACATATATGCAGTGGTTTCCCCAAGAGACAATGAATGACACACTGACTACTGGCTGACACATTGCTTGGATGGGAAGCAAACCCTTATTATCTCATTAAGTGACTCTGAGGGCAATGATTTTCCAATTGGGTCAATGGTTATCAAAGGAGAATATTTGACACAAGTATCCCACACACGAAATAAAAAAGTTTATGTATTTAAATATTATAGACTAGGTCAAATTGTATATTATTATACAAATGTAGTTATTGGCACAAACCTCCAACTGTAAACAATTCTAAACAAGAACTCATCAAAGTCACGATAGTTGTTGTCTTACTTTGAACACGAGAGGCTAAAGGATACCGTTGCTATTAGAGGTGATCCTGATGGTATAATCGAATGACCACCGGTAGGTAGTCAGGTATGTGGTAGTCAAATATTTTGGTTTCATGGTCTCATTGATTATTTACAGGTTGATAGATTGATAAATTAAATAGACTTATACAAATTGATAACTTGCACCTGAGCTTCATCATGGATTTGTTGTATTATATTGATACTTACATGACTCATGCCTTATAGCCTAAGACCATATCTACTACTCTATCTGGGATATGTCTATTGCATTTGCCTTGAATCTTGAAGTTGATCCTATAAGCACATCTCCTTGAATATGATAATGATCTCCTTGACTACGATAATTTGTTTCTTCACAGAAGCTGTGACATTGAGGAGTTGTAATCCTTGCCTAACAACCATTTCCAATCCCAACTTACAAACCCTATATCCAATCCTATTAACTCAAGTTTGCACCGTAAACCATATTTTGCATTCTAAACCATAGAAACCATAGTTTGGGGGTCAAATTCACATATTTATCGACCATGAATGTGTGGCTAGTGTTCCCACATGGACCCTACCTAAACACGCTTGCATGACCCACCGAAACCTCATTTTGATGCATGGTTTCCATTCTATGCCCTGGTTAGGGATTCAACAAGTGTCCCTGAAAGATTGTAGGAGGTGGGATTCAATGTGCGATAGAATGATGGTCATTTCTCAGATTGAATAACCATCGAATCAGTTGGATTCAAGACATTGGGATAGTTCTAGGGGTGGCCCTCTACTCTGGTTCCATGGACAAGGGATCATTTTTTTTCTCACTCTTGGAAACTAGGGTTTTGCTTAGTAAGGGAATGTCAATTTTTTGCACACGGGAGTCAACTTCTCATATTTCTCGACCATGAACATGTGGCTAGTGTTCCCACATGGAACATGCCTAAACACACTTGCATGACCTACTAGAAGCCCATTTTGATGCATGATTTCCATTCAATGCCCGGAGTAGAGATTCAATAGGTGTCCCTGAAAGCCTGTAGGAGGTGGGATTCAACATGGGATAAAATGATGGTCATTGCTTGAATCGAAAATCCATCGATTCCATTGGATTTAGGAGATCAGGATAGTTCTAGGGGTGGCCCTCTACTCTGGGTCCATGGACAAGGGAGCATTCTTTCGATCAATTTTGGAAACTAGGGTTTTGCTCAGTAAGTGGATGTCCAATTTTTGCACATAGGGGTCAACTTTGCAAATTCCTTGACCGTGAATGTGTGGCTATAGTTCCCACATGGAACCTGCCTAAACATGCTTACATGACCCATTGAAATCCCATTTTGATACATGGTTTCCATTCTATGCCCTAGGTAGGGATTCAACAGGTGTCCTTGAAATCCTGTAGGAGGTGGGATTCAATGTGTGATAAAATGATGGTCATTGCTCAGATCGACAAGATGTTGAATCCATTGGATTCAAGACATCAAGATAGTGCTAGGGGTGGACCTCTAATCTAGGTCCATGGACAAGGGATCATTTTTTTGGTCAATTTTGGAAACTAGGGTTTTTCTCAGTGAGTGAATGTCCAATTTTCTCACATAGGGGTTAGCTTTGCAAATTCCTCGATTGTGAATGTGTGGCTAGCTTCCCCACATGGAACCTACCTAAACACGCTTGCATGACCCACTAGAAGCCTGTTTTGATGCATGGTTTCCATTCTATTCCCTGGGTAGGGATTCAACAGGTGTCCTTGGAATCCCATAGGAGGTGGGATTCAACGTGCGATAGAATGATGGCCATTGCTTGGATTAACAAGTCATCGACTCCGTTGGATTTAGGACATCAGGATAGTGCTACGGGTGGCCCTCTACTCTAGGTCCATGGACAAGGGATCATTTTTTTGGTTTATTTTGGAAACTAAGGTCTTGCTCAGTAAGTGAATGTCCAATTTTTTCACATAGGGGTCAGCTTTGCAAATTCCTCGACCGTGAACATGTGGCTAGCGTTCCCACATGGAACCTGCCTAAAAACACTTGCATGACCCACCAGAAGCCTGTTTTGATGCACGATTTCCATTCTATGCCCCGGGTAGGGATTGAATAGGTGTCGTTGAAATCTTGTAGGAGGTGGGATTCAACATGCGATAGAATGATGGTCGTTGCTCGGATCAAAAAACCATCAGCTCCGTTGGATTCAGAACATTTAGATAGTCCTAGGGTGGCCCTCTACTCTAGGTCCATGGGTAAGGGATCATTTTTTTTCAATTTTGGAAACTAGGGTTTTGCTCAGTTAGTGAATGTGAAATTTTTGCACATAAAGGTCAGCTTGAAGGTGATTGTAGATCTTCCCCTATTGAAAAAATACTTGTTGCAAAATATTATTCCATGTGTAGATGTTGAGAACTATGTTACCTATTGTGAGGTGTTGAACTTGACTTAATTCCACCTTAATTCCCATCATTGTCAAGCAAGAAATATTCTTTGTTTTTGTTTTAATTAAGGCGAAAGGAGTTTTCAATCTCTATGTGGAGGTGAATTGATCTTAAGATCTTGAATATCATTCATGAGACTGGAAATTTGAAAGAATGTTTTTTCCATATTAATTTATCTTGGTCATCCAAGAGATGTGAGCATTTGTACGATGAAATGTAGGAGGAGACAATGCCATTACGTCAGTAACCATGTAATGGAACATGTTTATGTTTAGAAACAAGTGGCCAACCTGTTACGCCATTATTACAAAAATATATATATCTTCACACTACGAATGTTTTGAATAATACTCCATAAAGATAAATTTATGAAACAAGATTCAAAATAGTACTTCTCTAATCAATTTAAACAATAATAAATTCACACATAATTTTCGTCTCTTCCAAAGTTATTCCTAGAGGCCATTCATCAAATACCATGTACATTAACAAAATGATAAAATAATGTGCAGGATATAGTCATAACCATTATTTTGAATCAACCTTATAATACTCGGATACTTTTAGGTTTGATGTGAATCCCATGTTTCGTTAGATGAAATAAATCATGCCAAACACTAATTTTATTTATGTATACCACATAGGTGCATCACTTAGGTGTGTCAACTTTGTGCATCCTTTAAAATTTTGTTAGGTTGTTATGTGGGTAAGGTGCTTTTGTATTCCACTTAGTTGGATTAGTTGCTTAGCTATGTTGGGTGCTTATGTGTATTAGGTATGTTCCATCTATGTGAATACAATTTAACATTGTTAATATAACATTGTATATGCAATTGGATCATGGTAAAAAAAATTGAAATGTAAAATTTTGTCATTACGTAATTTTGTAATTGTGCATTGTTCTCAAATTTATAACTGATATCTCCATGCAATCATAAAATCTATAAAAAATTGGGAACATTACACATAGAAACATTCTTGGCCACATGTGTATAATCACACTTAAAATACTGAACCATGAAGATCTCAAGAGCCTTGATATGAAAATTTTTTTATATCATGAAAGTTATAATACAAAAATAGAAGGTCCATATATGGCCTGTCAATGTACATGTATCAAAAACATCTTTGATGTACATGTGCAAACAAAAGTACATCTATCCTAGATCGCGCCCCTATACTCTAACTATGGATTATACATAAAAATACATATTTATCCTGAACTAAGACTTCAAAACTCTAACTTTCTCTTGTTTTTCCTAGACCCTTATGCTTGTTTCCTCTTTCGACGGCCACTGTGCATCTCTGGCAACTAAAAATCAATGACACTATTTCTTGATCAGGTAACTGAACTAGTACTGTCCAGCAATAACAAAGTTTGAAAATTTAAAATAAGACATAATTGTACATAAAAAAAAAGACTTGCTGCATCCGTAGGGGGTGTATGTGCCTCTAGTGTCCTCCTCCTTCCAGAGATTCTCTCTGTAATGCTTCTCTGCAAATAAAAAAAAATGTCAATTATCTCAAGAATTATCAACAATCACATGAATGAGAAAGTACTAATCAATTATGTAAAACATGAACATCTCACCCAAAAAAGAATTTCTAGGGGAAGAGGCTGGGACTCTTCAGTAGTAAGAGGAGCTGTAGGTTGAACATCAACCTCAAATGCGTGCACTAATGGACCAGCATGTAGCTACATTCACCAAATGATAAAATAGTTAGACATCGTGCATGCCCATAAATAATACAAATGAACTGTACAATTAAAAATATTCAAGTAGATGTACCTGAGTGTGACTTATCCCTATTGTAGATGCAACATTAATCATAGCATCAACAACCCCACTAAGGTTTGGCACGGATGACTCTACATCTTGATGCTGTAAAGATGCGAAAATAACATTAAGAAAAACTAGTTGTGAAGTGAATTCAAATCTAACCAGCAACTGCCATTGGAAGTGTGTACATTACCTTGGGATGAGTAGGTTGATCCTCACGACCACATGCTCTTTTCAAGGAAGAGTGTATTCTGATGTAAAAAACCCCCTTAGCTACATTTGGACTACAGGGAGATCCAAACCAAAGAGGCGGTGCAGGGATTTGTGATGATGTCTGCAGTCATAAAGTGTTACCATAGTTAGACATGGAGTTGAATGGATGGAATAATATGTACTAAAAAACTAACATGTTGTAATATACTTACCCCTTCCTGGGACATATCTCCCCTGTGGGAGTGACCACTTCCATCATTTTCTTGCCCCTCTTCAATTGCTAATAGCATCTGCAAGTTTAAAAATTAAAAATATTAGCAATCTATAAAGGAGTGTACAGTATGAAATTTAAATAATTCGAACAATATTCAGTCATTAAACACACACTTACATTCTTCAAGTAATCGTAAATTCCACCTTGGAGTATTTCACTGAGATCAATGTCTCTAGCATCACGTTCTAAGTGGGGTTTGTGCAACTTAAAAAGTTGTAAATATTAGACAATTTAACAAATTAATCAAGACTAACAAATACATTAACAAAATGAAAAATGTCTAAATATTACCTCAATGGTGGTTGTTTGGGCCTAGAGTACAACCACACTGGGTGGAGTACCACCCCCCTAAGAGGCATCAATCTCCAGTAAGAGTAAATATTTCATATATTACGAATCTTTTAATATGTTACATATAGTATGGAAAAATTAAAAATTTAACAATAATAGAGTTTTAACAATGTCCTTACCTAACCACTAGTCGTCGTAGAGGTACCATGTCTTGGTCCAGGACCAAAACAAGGTTGACCACACGATGTGCAGACGTGTGGCTCACTCTGAGGCACATGGGATATTGGTCTATCACCATCTATAGATGTTCCTGTAGCACTAAAAGATGGTGGTTGTACCCCAACAGAGGAATAAGGCATTGTCTGGTCAATAATGGTCATGTGTCGAGAGACCATCTCTGCTAGATTCAAAAATACCTCTTGTGTCTGGGAAACCATGTCATTTTTAGGAGGGATGCCTACCCTCGGTAGCTGGGAATGAGGTGTAGGTATCTTTGGATTGGCATCTCTATGCCTAGCATTGGGCTAGTGTTGGGGCATCCCCCTACCAACTCCCTGGATGTTAGATTTTTATCATTTTAAGCTAGCATTATCCTAGGATCTTTAACTGAGAGAATAACAAGCACAACAGTCAAACACAAGAGACAATAGAAATGAATATTTTCCTCGGGGAAACCATAAAGGAGAAAACTATGCAACTTCCTCAGAGATAGAATCAGCACCAAAACCAAAACCCCCCAAAAAGTAAGATGATCTCCCGACAGCAGTAGTCTCTCTTTCTCTTGTCCCAACAACTTCTTATTCTCTCTTAGTTATGTGCTACAACTGAGTGTGATAAATAGAGAGGCTCACTCTCTAGTTATAGTAATTCTCGACTTGACAATAACTCACTAGGGCCGAATTCTCTAGGAGAGTCTAATAACCCTAGGGCCCTACAACTGCAGGGAATTTAACCCTTGATCAATAAGGAGGGTTACCCACAATGAATTTACATTAATTTTTTACATTATTGAATATCTCAATGGGAACATCGGGGCATGGCATGACTCAATTACATTATAGATACTTACCGAAATAAACATCGGGGTACAATACATAAAATATACAAGTGAATACATTCCGAAGTTACAAATACATCAACACTCCCTCTTAACTAGGAAGGTATTCTCTCGACAGAATTTATCAGCACTGGTCTTCTTCTCTGTATCAACTGGATCATCATCGAGTTCTAATAATCTTCATCTTCAAGTCATCTTCATCACTGGATCTGGATCATCATTGCTGGATCATCATCACTGGATCTGGATCATCACTTGATTTGAATCATCACTGCTGGATCATCATCACTGGTGCTATCTCTTGATTCTTCTCATAATAGGAATTTCTACAGAGCCAACCCTTTTTCATGTTGGTTGTAGGCCTAGCCTCCATGTAGGTCTTCTTCGATGCTTATATATGACCCTAAGTCAAAATGGCCCACCCAGCACTTACATTTGACCATGGAACACATCCAACACCATGTCAGAAAGGCACGCCCAACACTCACATATGACTATGAGAGGAACCAATCTAGTCATATATGTCAGAAAGGCCCTACACTCACATCCACTGGCATGATAGGACACACCATTTATCATCCATGGAAAGGCTCAGCACTTACATATACTGGCATAGAAGGAAACACCATATACTATCCATAGAAAGGCACATCACTTATATCCTCTACCATAGTAGGACACACCATCTACTATCCAAGGAAGGGATCAACACTTATATCTACTGGCATGGCAGGACACACCATCTACCATCCAAAGAAAGGTTCTACACTTACATCTGTCGGCATGATAGGACACACCATCTATTATCCATGGAAAGGCTCTACACTTATATCTGATCATGTGGAAACCAATCCCACAGTCACATCAGAATGGCTCTGCACTTACATATAATCATGTGGGAACCAATCCCACAGTCACATCATAATGGCTCTGCACTTACATCTGATCATGTGGGAACCAATCCCATAGTCACATCAGAATGGCTCTCAACCCTAGGCTAAGGATTCATGGTAACTGACCAGGTGCCTCCATTCAGAGAATGGAATTCAACACTTATATCTGATCATGTGGGAACACATCCCTCAATCACATCAGAATGTCCCTGCACTGATCATGTGGTAACACAATCCACAATCATATCAGAGCATCTCTCCACTTATATCTGACCATGGAAGGAACCAATCCTCTCAAAATGTCAGAATGGATACAACACTTATATTTGACCATGGAAGGAACCAATCCTCTCACCATGTCAGAAGGGCTCATGGACTCATCACTTACCTTTAGAGGGAACCTCTATCTGGAGAACACCAAGCTTCTCCCTGAAGTACTCAAACTTCACTCTGGCTAATGGCTTCATCAACACATCATCTATATGTTTTTCCATTGCAACGTACTGGAGCTTCATTGCTCCTCTCTATACCATATCCAGATATAGTGATATTTGATCTCGATATGATTCGAATTGTCATGAAACACTGGGTTATCTGAAAAATTTGCACAACTCTGGTTGTCGCAATATATACAAGTAGAATCCAACTGAAGATCAAACAAATCAGACAATAGCTTCCTCAGCCATACTGCCTCACAAATAGCTGAATAAGCTGCAACATACTCTGCTTTAGTTTTACTTAGTGCCACGCAAGTCTGTTTCCTGCTAAACCAAGAGATCACACCTGATCCCATACTGAAGCAACACCCTGAAGTGCTCTTCCTATTAATGGCACTTCCTGCCCAATCTGAATCAACATAACCTTCCAAGTTAATCTTCTGATTTGCCTCATACTTGAGACCATAATCAACTATACCCTTTAGGTACCTCAGAATATTCTTTGCAGCAATCAAGTGAACATATCTTAGATCTGTCAAGAACTGGCTCAAGGTGTTCACAATAAAGCAAATATCTGGTCTTGTATTTGTCAGGTACATCAAGGACCCAATCATCTAATGATACATCATAGCATAAACCGCTTCTGATGAAGCATCACTCAATAGCTTCAAGTTCAATGCCATAGGTGTGGTTATAGCCTTGCAGTCCATCATCCCAAACCTCTTCAGGATCTCTACTGCATACTTCCCTTGTCCGAGGAATATTCCATCCACATTCTACCACACCTACATGCCTAGAAAATAGTGCATCATACCCAAGTCTTTCATTTGAAACTCGGCAACAAGCTTCCTCTTTGTATCAGCAATCAACCCATCCATACTTGTTACAAACAGATCATCTACATACAATAGGAGTATCACTGGGTTACCTTCTTCAACCTTGTAGTAAAGGTTGGAATCTGCTTTGCTTTTGGTAAATCCCAAACTGGATAGAAAGCTATCAATTTTTCCGTACCATGTCCTGGGTGCCTATTTCAAACCATACAGGGCTTTCTTCAATTTACACACATGAGTCTCCCTGCCATGTGTCTCAAAACCGAGTGGCTGCTCCACATACACTTCCTCTTCCACTACACCATTCAATAAACGGTCTTGACATCCATTTGGTGTATCTTCCATTTCATCACTGTATCTAGAGAAAGTACTGATATGATGGAAGTGTATCTGGCTATAGGTGCAAAGGTTTCTTCATAATTTATTCCTTGTTTCTGGGAGAATCCACGAGCCACAAATATTGCCTTATATTTCTCTATACTGCCATCTATAGCATGCTTGATTTTGTAGATCCATTTGGAAGTCATGACAGACTTCCCTTTTGGTCTAGGAACAACATCGCAGACATCATTCTTCATGATCGATTGATACTCCTCGATCATAGCATTCTTCCATTCTTTCTTTTTTGCCACTTCTTCATAGTTGGAAGGTTCTTTATCAATAATGTCACATAGTAAGGCTATATAACCGGAGCAGGACCTAGTTATCTTTCTATCTTTGTGTGCTTCTTCTAGAGCCCCATATCTTTATGCACCTTGGATAGCCTCTCGTACCCATGCAGGTTTCCCCTTGTGAGGATTCTTCTCTTGAGGTGGATCTACAGGTTCTTGAGGTTCTTCTATTTCTCGATTTTCTTCTTGAATTTCTTCGTTCATGGTTTTGTCATGAATTCTAGGTACTTCCGTTTCTTCAGGGTCTTCAGCAGGTCTCTTTCCAGATTTGTTGTAAGCTGAGTCTTTGGAAAATGTTACATCCCTGCTGATGTCGATCTTCTTGAATCCTGGGAAGTATATTCTGTAAGCCTTCGAGCTTTCAGAGTATCCCACAAATATACCCTTCCTTTCAGAAGGACCTAACTTTGTCCTCTTTTCTTTTGGAATGTGTATGTATACAAGACAGCCGAATATTCTGAGATGGTTGACTTCTAGTTTCTTACCAGAAAAAACTTCTGTAGGTGTCTTGTTCTCGAGTACTCTATGTGGAGTACGGTTCTGTACATACACCACTGTTCTGGCAGCTTCTGCCCATAGATGCATGGGAAGATCTTGATCATGAAGCATGGCCCTTGCAACTTCCATGACCATTCTATTCTCCCTTTCTACAACCCCATTTTGTTGTGGATTATATGGAGTGGATACCTCCCTCTTAATCCCTGAATCTTTGCATAACTCTTTGAATTCATTTGATGTGAATTCTCTGCCATTATCCGATCAAAAGGTCTTGATATTCTTTTTTGTGCGGTTCTCGATCAAGGCTTTGAATTCCTTGAACTTGCTAAATACTTCATCTTTGTTCTTCATAAAGTATATCCATGTCTTCTTAGAAAAATAATCAATAAAAGAAACATAGTATACATACCCTCTTAATGAAGTTGAAGACATCGGATCGCATAGATCAGAGTGAATGATTTCCAAGATTCCTTTTTCCTTGCTCTCGCTACTTGGAAATGTATTCTTTGTGTTCTTTCCTTTCACAAATCCTTTGCAGACACCGTCATGTTTTTCTGTATTTCTGGAAGACCTTCAACAACTTTGCTTGCAAGTGGTAGTGCTATCTAGTGCACATGTGCAAGACTTCTATGCCAAAGTTCATTTGGTTCTCCTGAGTCATGAACCAAAGCTTGTTCTGGTTGGCCCTTCAATTTGTATAGACCTCCTTCTTGCTCCCTAATCACTACTGCATCATCAATAGTCTTTCCCTTTGGCCACATAAGAACTTGGCCATCTACAAATGAAACCCTCATGCCTTTTGCATCCAATGAGGATATGGAGAGGAGGTTCTTCTTTAGACCTGGTACAAACAATACATCTTTCATATTCATAGACTTTCCAGAGTCTATGTTATAGGAGGATTCACCACTACCTTTTATTGGATACTGGTAGTCACCCCCAAGTTTCACCTTGTGAGGTGACTCATGTTCTGATAGTTTCACAAAGGATTCTTTGAATCCCATCATATGTTTGGAAGCACCACTGTCTATAAGCCAATCATTTCTTCCGTGTGTGATAGCTCATGTGAGAGCAGAAATCAAAACATATTCTTCATCACTTGAAGAATCATCACTTTCTTGTCTAATTCTCTTTGTGGAAGCTTCATAATCCTCTATAGCATGAGCATGATGTCTTCTCTTTTTTCCCTTCTTGTGAGAGCTATTTTTGCTTCTAGGAAAATCTATGGCAAAGTGTCCTTTTTCATCACATGTATAGCATATGAGTTTAGATAAATCTCTTCTAGTGTGATCTTTCTGGTGGAAGTGCTTACCTTTGGAGTGATGAGAGTTTCTTTTGCTTTTCTTGGAGTGTACTATGAGATCTTGATCTTCACTTCCCATATTTTCTTCTTGAGCTACTATCCGAGCTTCTTCTTGTGAGTATTCCTCCCATAGTCTACTGAAATTGACTAGCTTCTTTCTGGCACAGATCCCTTGAATAAAGGAGTCCCATGATCTAGGGAGACCATTCAAGGTGGTTATCACAATTTCTGCATTCTCTACTTCTTCATCTACTGCTTCAAGTTGTTCTTTGATCGGAGAGACTCTTTAAAAATAAGACCGGATGGTTTTCGCATTCTGGATCTTTACATTCTTCAATTGGTTTCTCAGAGTCATCTTTCAGTTTATGTTCTTTCCTTCAAACAGTTTTGTCAGGTCATCAAACATAGCTTTAGGTGTCTTTAGGGAGGACACCTGTTGTATAAGGTGATCCTTGATTGAATCAGCAATAATCCTCTTAGCTATGACCAATTTATTTTTGTGTAAGGCCTTGGCCTCATCTCTCTCTATAACTGGAACCTCTTCATTGATGTAAGAGTCCAACTCATTTTCTTCCAGGACCAGGGAGATCCTATACTTCCAGGCTTGGAAGTTATTAGTTCCCTCAATATTTTCATCAAGCTTGGTATGATGAGACATCTTAACATAGAGCCTCAAATGGAAATGTAAAAGATTTAGATCTTACCATTTCAAGATGTCAGAACTGGATCTGGAGCTGAATTTCTATAGAGTTGGTTCAGGATCAGATTAGGGTTTGACTTTCATGGAGTTCTGTCCAACCAAAAGCTTTGATCTTGATCTCTAAACTTCGATTTTGAGGAGGAGATCGATCCATTCCTGGGCTCACTCAAAAGTTCCACTTCTGTGGAAAGCCCTAATTTCAAGTAGTAGTGTTGGGTCAAAAACTGAAAATGCTCAGAATTAGATTCTTCTTTGACATAAAGATGCGCCCTGGAGAGCAGAGTCAGCCCAACCTCATTTTGCTGAAAATATGTGGAGAGAGATCCAAAAAATAGGAAGCCCTAGTTTCCACAATTGCACAGTGTCTTCTTCTCAGGTTAGCTCTGATACCATGTTAGATTTTTATCATTTTAAGCTAGCATTATCCTAGGATCTTTAACTAAGAGAATAATAAGCACAACAATCAAACATAAGAGACAATAGACACAAAGATTTTCCTCAGGGAAACCATAAAGGAGAAAACCCTGCAACTTCCTCAAAGATAGAATCAGCACCAAAACCAAAACCCCAAAAATAGTAAGATGATCTCTCGACAAAAATAGTCTCTCTCTCTCTTATCCCAGCAACTTCTTCTCTCTCAGTTATGCACTACAACTAAGTGTGAGTGAATGTGTGATAAATAGAGAGGCTCACTCTCTATTTATACTAATTCCCGACTTGACAATAACTCACTAGGGCTGAATTCTTTAGGAGAGTCTAATAATCCTAGGGCCCTACAACTGCGGGGACTTTAACCCTTGATCAATAAGGAGGGTTACCCACAATGAATTTACATGATTTGTTTACATTATTGAATCTCCCAATGGGAACATCGGGGCATGACATGAATCAATTACATTACATATACTTCCCGGAATAAACATCAGGGTACAATACATAAAATATACAAGTGAATACATTCCGAAGTTACAAATACATCAACACTGGAATCCCAACATGTCAAAATAGTTGACATGTTTCCCCATCACAAACTCTGCTTACAACTTTCGGAGGAAGTACAACAGTAGTTCCCTATTTTTGTGCAGGGGAATGTCAAATACCATGTACCACCTATCCATCCAAGGTTCTCTAATGGGTGTAAAGGTGCACCACTCAATAGAAATACTTGGCCTAGTGATATTCAGAATGTCATCCATCCCAGGCCATCTAAACAAAGTATAGATGTGTTCTTTTGTTATTTTCAGCTTCTTTACCTCGTTGTATCTTAACCCATCATTGTATTGTTGTCTTTTCCTCTCCCTATATGATGCGATGCTATACAAAGCATCATTCAATCTTGCGATCGTATCAACAATAGTCAACAATGAATTTGACAAGGAGCAACGGAGCTCATCTCCAACCCTCCAAGAAGAACCAATCTCTCTTAGATGGCCAATAACCCTCAGTATCTCAGCATTGTTATCCATAGTAGCCACTGCAACCATAAATACAAATAAAATATCATTAGAAATATAAACACATGATATAATGACATCTCTAAACACTGAAAATTGTATAACTAATGTACGACAAATAACAACATAAACTAAATCTATTATGTAAATTTAAAAATTGATCTTGAATTTTACAGTAAAGAATAAACATTTAAAATTTTTTCATTTTAACTTTGTGTCATAAATTCAAGTATTAATTCCAATTTCCATATGCATGTGTACATAAAATTTCTTATGTGCATATGTTGATTGCGAAGCTCCTCTAGCTTATTTTATGGCTTGGATTATGAAGTTTCATCAAAATTGTGAGGTGTTGACTAATGCCCTTGCAGGACCAACTCCTAGATTACAGGTAGAGGCAATGACTAGACCCTAGAATAGGCAGCATAATGTGCCATTGATGAATAAAATCCCAGTATAGGCAACGATTTTTTTAGATATGTAATTATTTGTTGTAGCATGATGTTTTTGGGACTCCAAAGTGTATTTAGCATATCTTTGTTTATATGTAATTTGGGTCATGTATGGATTCCACTTGATATTATTTTAGTTCTATGGGCCCTCTTTCTATATACCCATGAGAGACTTTAAATGCACAAGTGTGTATAGTGGATTTTATGGTTGCAAGATTTCCACTGGATTATATCATGTGTGATAGTATGTGACTGACATGTTCAATCAAACACATCAACCTACCAATGTATCTTCATGTTCCTAGAGCCTATTGTTGAACTTCATTGTCTTGACCTTAACCAAAAAGTACCCTTCAGTCAAGAGGAAGTATTTGTTAAAAGCATGGGAAGCTTCTATACCTTATTTTAACACTTGGATTAGGAAGTTTCATCAAAACTATAAGGTGTTTATTGATGTTCTTGGATGACCAACTTCGATATTTCTGATAGAGGCAAGGGATTCACCGTGTTTGTTTATGTATTTTAGGGAATATATGAATTCTACTTGATTTTTTTTTAGTTGTATGCAAGCTTGCAATATAATTGACAAACTTTGCATATTTGTTAATTTTGGTTTGGATTCACAATGATGCTTGTGAATATACATATATGAAAATAGTGAAGTTCATTTATTTTTTATGAGTTAATTGGGGTTTTGGTTTACATTAGGCATGTAAATTACTTATGCAAACTTGCAATGTGCTTGACAAACTTTCCATATATGTGAATTTTGGTATGGATTCACAAGGATGCTTGTGAATATGCATATGGAAATAGTGAAATTGATTTGTTTTTTATGAGTTAATTAGGGTTTTTGTTTCCATTGGGCATGTGAATTTTGGGTATGAATTTTGGTAAATAATCAAAATTATTTTATTTTTATGATTAAATTGTGGTTTTGGTTTCCATTTGCCATAAATTAATTTATTTTGGTTTAATTTTTCAAATTAGGGCAAACAAATTAATGAATTTAGGAAACAAATAATGAGAAGAAATGAGGAAAATACCTCACAAAGAGGAGGTTCATCCAAAGGTGGAGGTGGATGGATTTGGCACACCCAAATCGCGTTTTCCCACTCATGTTTTGCTCCTCCCAACTCCAACAACATTGCAATGTGGTGAAAATGACGGGATCAGCCCGTTTTAAACAAAAAAACAGGTTTTACAAAACGGGGGCGTGATTTTGTTCACTAAAATGGAGGCGCGATTTGATTCAATAAAACAAAGGCATGATTTGCTCTACTATCCTACTTGTCATACTTGTTGGTATCCTTGGGACTAGGCTTGGTNATATATATATATATATATATATATATATAATTGTATTCTTTCAGTGAATATGACTTTATATAAAAAAAAAATTTAATTTTGAATGAGATTCTTTCAATGTGTTGATTTAATATTTAAGATATGTTTTCACCTCAAGATATTTGATTTCTTTGGAGCCTTGATATATCAAGAGTTAAAATGAATTTATAGTGGTATATACACATTATCTCTTAGGGATAATGAGGAGGATTCAACAAGGTTAATGAAAAGAAGAGGGATGAGGAAGGGTGCACTAGGGAAAGCTATGATGAGGACATGGATGAGAAAGAGTGGACTAGTTACAACATTGAGTAGGGCTGCTCAGGAGGAGGGGGTTATAATTTGCAACTTTGAGGAGGAGGAAATTGTTTGTATGTTTAACATGTTGCGTCCCAGATTTTGGACGTTAGTAAAGAGATAACTAGATGATTATTCCAACTCAACAATATAATAGGACGGATCACTTCCAAGATACATTGTGAAGAACAATACAAAATAAAAGGATACAAGTTGATAAGATTGACAACTATAATTACAATACAACATATATGATGAGTTTATAGTTACAATAGAATATATTGTTATCAATCCTCTTTATATTAGTTGATGGTTTTCATCTTTGTTAAATACCATTTCACATGGATTAGTTGTCAAGAAGTTAAATGTAGGAACATTAATATAAGTAAAATATACAATGAGAATCAAACAATTCCACCTACGAACAACACATTAAGGAAATTAAAAGGAAAAATAATGCAGAGGATTCCTCTTTAGTCACCATTTGAAGTTGAAAACAAAAAATATTTCGTGAAAAGTAAAGTATGATTCATGAAGTACATTGGACAATATCATTTTTCGGAAAAAAAATTGTAATATACCCAACTCATAAACTAGACAATACATGTTACAGAGGTTGATCAAGTAAATTATAAAATCCCTAACATTAGATGGTAATTACTAGAAAGTCGTATTTATTATTAATATGGCTTATATAATTCAATCAATGTATATCAACCATGGATACACATTTAAAAGTGGTTGATATATGTCGATCGACATATATAAGCCATACTATTAATAAGTATGGCTTGCTAGTTGACGACCAACGTGTGGGGAAGGATTGGTTAATTATTATTAGTAGTAGTAGTAGTAGTAGTATTAGTATTATATATATATATATATATATATATATATATATGAAAACATAGAAAATAAATAGTACAAGTTTATAAATAAATAAATAAAAATTAAATAATTAATAATAATATAATTTTAATTATTTATACCATGTTTATGCATGGTTAAATTTTAAAGAAGTTTGAATTTTAACCATGGTTGACATCAATCTATATATAATAATAGTGTGTAGTTGAATTCAATCCCTAGTTGAATTCAATCTATAATTGACTTTTAAGCGAGGTTGACTTCAATACAATGTTGAATTCAATCCAAGGTCAACTGTGATTCAAGGTTGACTTCAATCAAAAGTTGTCTTCAATCCAATTCAATCGAAAATTGAATTCAATTTAAGGTTGACTTTAATCCATGGTTGACTCTAATCGAAGGTTGAATCCAATCAAAGGTTGAATTCAACCCATGGTTGTGTTCAATAAAAGGTTGACTTGAATCAAAAGTTTACTTCAATCCAAGGTTGACTTCAATCCATACTTGAATTCAATCCATACTTAACTTTTAAGCAAGGTTGAGTTCAATCCAAGGTTGAATTCAATCCATGCTTGAATTCAATCAAAGGTTGACTTAAAACCAAGGTTTGCTTCAATCCATATTTGAATTCGATCCATAGTATACTTTTAAGCAAGGTTTAATTCAAGTCATGGTTGATCTGAATCCATGATTTACTTCAATCTTAGGTCGACTGCAATTCAAGGTTAACTTCAAAGTATAGTTGACTTTAAGAAAGGTTGACTTCAATCCAAGGGTGACTTTAATCTATGGTTGACTTAAATATAAGGGTGTCTTCAATTAAGGGTTGATTTCAATCTAGTGTTACTTCAATCCATGGTTGAATTCAACCAAATTTTTACGTAAAGGTTGACTCAAATCCAAGATTGACTTCAATCCAAGGTTAACTTCAACCAATGGTTGACTTCTATCTTAGCTTCAATTCAATCTAATAGTTGACTTCAATCCATTAATAATATTAACATTAATGACTTCATTTCAAGATTGAATTTGAACCATGGTTGACTTCAATCCACAAACACACTTTTATAAGACCTCAAAGTATGGTGGAATTTCATATATGCTACTTCCTTAACCGTGAAAATACTTATTGGATTTCAGTTTTCATACCAGAGTAGTGTACTTTGTTATGTACCCGATGTTTTCATTCAGTATGGAGACCATACTCCACTGTGTATTGTATGTGGCTATGAACACTCATGACGTATGTCTATTATGCCTATTCATGGATATTATACTAATATGTATTTGGGACGAGTATGTATACTTCAGATATGCAGTCATATGTAGATATTTATCATTGTATTGTGATAACGAGTGGTTGGTTCTTCACTACTCCACTCCTAGGAATACTTTAATGTATTTTTCCCATCGTGTACCTCTATTTCGGCCACACCTCATGCATCATGCCTTTATGGTATTTCCTTGTCCTTATGTAGACTCATTATACCCTATTTACTCACAGTATAACCCTTTAAAAAATATTTTTTAAGAAGTACGCAGGTCACTAGTTTACAACTCGCATACATGCATCTTGCACCACTATCACCTGCATACATTGGGTTTTATGCTTAAAAACAAATTTGGAGTTTTCCCCATCAAGTAACAAATGCCTTGATCATTGTCCTTCAATATGCTGATAAATGCTTTGATTCAACCCTCAATTTCCCACTAAGGGGTTATATATTGAGGTATTGTGAAGCATTAGACGAGGAGAAACTTGGAGAGTAAGGAGATTATAGAAAAAAATTTCCCCATTCTTATATGCTTGAGTCTGCATCCCTTTGTCCTTTGAGAAATCCATCAATGCTCTTTTACCATGCTTTTCCCAAGCTTTACATTGTCTTTGTGAGATTTCCATATTATGGAGGATGGAAGTGGTGGAGGCCTAGGTGGAGGGACTTGGTTTCTCGGTTCCAATGAGGTACCAACAAAGGTTGTCATATTGTATCTGAGTTTCATATTAATAGAAATATCTATTTCTCATCCAATTTCATGTGTACTTATAAATATTTGTATCCATGGATGTAATTGCTTTGTATACATGTTTAAATGGAATATCCTAGATTAAATACTAACAAATAATATATCATTTTCGTATATCTTTGTCATTGAGGACGAATTGTAGGGACAAGTTTTGATCGACTTCTAATGGTGGTCATCTTTTGAAACATCCAGTTGAGGTACAATTCTTATCCCTTAGGGATGAGTTTATTTAATGTATATATAATTATTGATAATCGATTTAATTTTTGGTGTCATATTGTCTATTATGGTCCACCTGAAGCCATAGGAATGTTTTCTCCATAACAAAATTGGCGAGTTTGGTGTAGAATTTCCTTTTTTGTTGGGGTTTTGGGTGGATTTTTTTTTGCTTGAATTGCTCTCTGTTTCTTAGTTTTTGTCTCCAATTTGGTAGTATTTTCATTCATTGGCATCCCCTTAGAGTGGTTTGTCCCTTGGCTTGCTTTTTACCACCTTCTTATTTGTATATGCGGGCCATAAAACATATAGTCATGTATATACACGGGAAGTACTTTGCCTAGTCATCTACATACACTATTGTTCTTTGAATAGTCACATACATATCCCTTTTTGGTTGAGATATTGATGTGGGAAGTTACTTGGTGGTTTATGAGGGTGGATGGGTCTTCGTGGGAACCTATATTGTCTGTTGACTATTCTTGTTGTGAATAGAGTCCTCTTCTTATTTAAATTTTTCATTTGAAAGTAGTTCTTGTCAAGTTATCTTGTTTTTGGTTTTTCCATTAGTGCATTAGTTTTTTAGTATCGGTGTCTTTATTTCTTGTGTTTGATTCCTACTACAGAGACTGATAATTTTAATGACTTTTATTGCATTTTCATTCATTTATCTTGAAGTTACAAAAATAATTCTATAGTTGAATGTTTACTTGCATCTTGGATATGCATTGAAATAGGTACTTGGAATGGTTTTCTTGGATGAGATTAGTGTCTAGGATTTCATATATGAAGGATTGCATTGGAATTCGAAAAGGAAAATAAATTATTGGCAATTTCATTTAGTGGTATACCATTTTTAATTTTGAAAACAAAGTTGCACTTGGAATTGCTTTAGGTGTTCATATTTTCTTTTATTGTTGAGTTGTAATGTCACTAGTTGCATGACCATATCCCTTGAGTAATCAAAGCCTCTTAAAATTAAATCTTAAATTAAAATTTATTATAACTATTTTATTTTATAGGGTGAACCAACAAGCTTAGTTTTTAAAGTCTTGGAATAGGATATTGTGAGTAAACTTATCCAAGACTATGAAACAAAAAAATTAGGTGTATGTCCAAGAGAGAAGAGAAATACTTGGTATAATTAGTGTTCTCAGGACACTCCTCTTACACAGGACTTAAGAACAAGGTAATGTTCAGATTGGTGGTGGAACTAATACATATGAGCAAATTTGCAACGGTTTTTTGTTGCTATTTCCACGTTTTGTCATCTCAATTGTGATGATAACGGTCTTGATGTTTCGTGGAATTTATTTCATCGATCTAACGATGAAATTTATAAGCCTTCTATATAGCGACAAAATATGGCCGCCACATGTCTTCTATATGGTGGCCTTGAAATTGATTTTTTAATTCATTTTCTACATTTCATCGCTCTATCGACAAAACGTTCGTCCCTATAACGACGAAAATATGGTAAAAAACTGCTCGGAAAAATTTTGTTTCCACGCAAAACTATGGAACAGTTTCGACGAACTATTGTCTCTCTATCGACGAATTCTGGAATTTGAACAGAAATTTCTTCCACGCAAAACGTGGAAAACCAATCTCTATCGATGAAATCTGCAAGTTGAACGGTAATTGTTCCATGAAACTGCGTCGCTATAGCGATGGTATTCATGGAAAGCCACCCGAGGTTTTGGCGGTTTTGCAATACCTGCGACGAAAGTTCGTCGATATTAAAACGAAACCTGGAGCTTTCAAAAAAAATTAAAAACCGTGCAAAGGCACCTTCCTTTCCATGGTTTTGGATCTTCAATGAGTGCTTGTGATTGATGTGCAGTCTCGTGGAGTTTTTGTGTCTATGGACAAGAGAATCCATAGATACACTTCAAGAATCAGCAGTTAATAAATCAATACCTTGGATAACTTATCCCATTCAATTATTTCTAGTGGCATGATTATATACCTAGATTAAATTTTTTAAGCACTTATTCAAAACATAGCATCTATTGTATATTGGTTTGATGTACACATTTCCATGTCAGTTTCTATTTACTTTCAATATTTCGATACTTATTCATCACAACCAAATAGGGTCCTTATAGAATGGTCTTATTCACACCCTCTATGCATATGAAAATTGTATGGTTTCATCTGGGTCCAATGTGCATCCTATGAACTTCCAAAGTTTTTAGTAGGTAGACAGAAAGGTGATAGAAAAGAACAATGACATAAAGTTTTTTTGTCATTTTTCTTTTCTATCACCTTTCTGTCTTCCTGATAAAAACTTTTGAAGTTCATAGGATGCACATTGGACCTAGATGAAACCATACAATTTTCATATGCACAAAGGGTGTGAATAAGACCATTCTGTAAGGACCCTATTTGGTTGTGATGAATAAGTATGGAAATATTGCAAGCAATTAGAAACTGACATGGAAATGTGTACATAAAACCAATGTGCAATAGATGCTATGTTTTGAATAAGTGCTTACAAAATTTAATCTAGGAATATAATCATGCCACTAGAAATAATTGAATGGGATAAGTTATCCAAGGTATTGATTTATCGATTGTTGATTCTTGAAGTGTATTTGTGGATTCTCTTGTCAAACCAAGCATAAAATAAGAGAAAATGAAAATTACAATAAGTCGCTCTACCACCATTCAAGTGGGCTATATCATAGATGTTGCAGGTATTACAATGTTATCTGCAATGGAAAGTGTTAACGGCATATCTGTCCTATAAAGGCAGTAGATTCTAGGCTCTAGATTCTATTGAGATGCATTATTTGCAATTACAACATTTTGTTCTAGAAGAAAATGTTAAATGGATTGATACAATCAATGGACTAGTTGATGCTACAAGGGATTTTAGTAGTGAAGAATCAGGGTTTGAGAATTTATTAGTGTATATGTGAAAATATCCTCAAATTTGAGATCTGAATTAATAAATTAAATGCTACTACAAAATTGCAAATGATATCTCTTTTCCAACCAGCAACCAATATTTGTGACATTAGAATGTTTTAACCTTTAGTTAGATTGAAATAAGTTACACATGAGGCTAAAACTAGGGAAGATCTAGGAATTTCACTTATTAATTTGAAGTTTTCAACCCTGCAAATCAACCTTTTAATTCTATTTTAGACCAGATTTAATCAGTGCTGCAAAGCAGATTCCTAGAAGGTAATTCCCAACCACAAACTGGGGAAAACCTACCATGTGATTTGATGTTTTAGGGATGATTTTAATACATGTAAATGATGTTATACCAAAATCATGTCACCATCATGTGATAAGACCTTTGACATACCTACTTGTCCTGAAATCCTAGCTTCTAGAGTGAAGACTAAATGGTTTCTTATCAGTCTATCATACAAATTCCCAGCACCGTTCATCCTCATTTATCTAGGAGCGGTACCCCTGGTCGCACCACATTTCATCGGTTGTCCACAAGCAGTGCCACCACCCATTTCCCTTGGTCCATAGGTAGTTATTACCAGAACTACTTTGTCATAAAAGGAGAAGCGCGGTACCCTGGGTAAAAGGGGAAAAAGAGAAGCTTCTCGAAGCTTCTAGATGTTAAGCCTCGAGATATCCCTTATCCCTACTACTGTGGGTTTGTTGAGCTCAAGATCCCTCATCCTAATATCTTAGAGGCCACATCACCCACTAATTTCTCAACCATTTCTATCCATTAAATCCCTATAAATATGAGCTCATAGCCATGGTTGAGGGGAGAACATTGAAGGTATTGTTATGCTGTTGGACTTATTCTTGGCCCAAGATCATTTGGAGAGAGCATAGAGAGCTAGAGTCGGAGCTTTTGGGGATGAAGAACTGGTTTCATGGAGATGCATGTCAACATTAAGGCTTGGTTGTAAAATTCTGCATATTTCTAATGCAAGTTGATTTTCTGTCCCATATATATTGTTGATGTTTGATTTCAAATATATATTGCTAGATTCCTTAGTCACTAGCATAGATTAGTAGATCATATTCTGGTTGCTTTGGTTTGTTTTGTGTTGAACTCTTTTGCAGGTACATAGGTGAACTATCAAAGCCTTGTATTCCAGATATCTACAGCATCTAGGGGGAGTTATCAACCTCTGTGATCTATTTGTTCTAGATCTGAACCATTCAGACCAGCGGAACACCTTGTTGTTTGCAAGAGGTGAAATATTTCGATCAACAAATCTGGCGACTCTGCTGGGGAGTAGTTGTATTCAGTTTTTCTGATCGTCCTCAGTTTGCAACTCTTGTCCGAATCTATGCTCCGTTTTCTTCAACTCTTTACAGTCAGATCTACTTTCTTATTTGTATTATTTGGGTTTGAAATTTCCAGATCTGTTCAGATCTGAGTCATTTCAGTTTTTTATGCTCTGTTACCATATTCAATTCGACAAAATTCACCTTGATCTAGTATTTTTTTGATCTGATCAATCGTTCTCTTTCTTGTTCTGGCCATCTACAAGGAACCGCGAAAATGCTTTGTATGAGGAGCGGTGCCATCGCTTGAACATAGTGGATAGTAAGCAATGCCATCACCTGTATCTGGTTAGCGAGGAGCAGTGATACTTTGGAAATGCTCTTACAACACCTACGAAGCACGGTACCAGGTAGGCATTAGTCCAAAACTCTTTTTCCTCATTTTTCTTTGTAAAAATTTGGAAGTTTGATTGCTTTCAGTTCTATTATCAGGCTTGTGTTATTGAATCTGATGTGTGTGGCTTGCTGCTTTGATGGTTTAAGATTGATTTTGAGTGGAATTTCAAAAATTTGTTTAGTCTTTTTTATTGTTCATCTGCTTCTTGCTCATTAGTTGTGTTTAAAGAAGGATTTCTTGTTTTCTGAAAGTTAGGGTGCTCATTGAACTCTCTTCTCATTGCATATACTGAAAGAAGAACATTAGATTAGCTTCTAGTTTTCATTTCTTGCTTGCATAGTAAATTTTTTTTTATTCCCTTCAAAAAAGAAAAGTTTTGCTTGAGATTAGGACATCATATTTGAGCATTGGATTTGGGTTTTCTGACTGGCTTGATAAGCTTTTAGGACCTTTACGATCTTTCGTCTCTCATGCATATAGGACTATCTCGATCCAAAAAAAAAATGGTAGTTTTAAGTTAGATTTGCTTATGTTTTTAAGAAATTTGAAATGTTAGAGTGCATTGGCATATAGGTGTGCTTGGTGTTGTTCTTTTAGGAAAAGAGATTCTCACCCTTCCCATTTGCTTTTGAAAAGAAGAATTTGGTTTGTAAAAGTGTTTTCTTGTATTTGATTTAATGTTCATGACTGTTGATTGGGATGATTTTTGGTTTTGAAACAAAAAGAAAAACACTCTTTTCCCTCCCATAAGTAGGCATATTGAACGGTAAAGTGAACATTTGCACAATCATATTGCATGGTTTTACTTTTCTGTCAGAACATCATGCATTCACCTAACCGTACAAGTTAAAATCAATGGTAGTTGTAGGTTAAAATTTACGTAGTAACTTGAGTGATAGGTTAGAGACATGTTCAGGCGTCATAAAACATAGGAGCTATCATTATTTGCCAGCATTACATTCAGGGAATCGCGTGGTTCTTCTACGTCCCATCAGTATATCGAACGGCCTTTCACGTACCCTTGAGGTATATAGAAAGGTAATTCACATACTCGATTGTATATCGGAAGGACCCTTGTGTATGGTTATGCATTAGACAACACTACTACCGATTTGAGCTCCCACGTACCTTGAGTATATCGGGAGACCCCACTAGGGTACCTTATCTATCTGAGAAAAGCCCTTTGGCTGTCTTGTTTGGATCCATACACCGAAAACAACATTCGGGGAGATTACTATGCACGTACCCTCGAGGTATATCGCGAGTGGCACTGGCTTGACAATCCTAGTGAGAGACCTGACTTTTGAACTCCTCCTGTCATTTTAAGTCTGCGTGTTTTGACCTATAGTTTGAGTAGGGAAGTCTTTTGGTGTGTTTTTTTTAGATATTCAGACCCTAGGTTAGATAGGAACTGTACATGCTAGCTGGGTTAAGACAGTCCAGGAGAGTACAGGGCTTGCCACCTGATTTTACTTCTTTTTCAGAAGGAAATCCAATGGAAGCTATCGACCAAGGAGCTGCTACCACCTCCCAAGTGGGAGATAATGTGGTGGTGGAAAGTGGAGTACCATATTCTTCACACTCACCTCCCTTGGTCCAGTAGCCTTCCCGTGAGGATTCATCACTCCATCCTCCCACAGAAGATCATGTTGATGATACCCGTCTGGATTTTGGTCTTAATGCTCCTTTTTGGGAGACACCTATCAGACATGCCATTGCCTCATTTGGAACCTATGTAAGTTCTCCTGAAAGTGAAGAAGAACGTAGACAATATCGTGCTGCTATCCTCCATGCACAGGAGGTAGAAAAGCAGATTGACAATCTATTAGGCCCTTCACCAGTTCGTTCCACATTCCTTCCTGTGGGATATTGTTCACTAGCCGATTCTATGAGACCCATTGAAATGATTATAGATCGTCCATTAACAACCCATAGCCTAGGTCAAATTTCCACCCCTCTCACCTCTTATGTTGTGTCTGATCCAAATCCACCTAGATCTGTTGCATCTGGGGCCCAACCTTCAATTCCTGTGTCTTCAGTACCTTTGAATTCTGGGGGGCAACCCCTGGCATGACCTACAATATCTGATCCTAGAGTTGTACCTAGTCAAGAGAGGACCTCTAACATAGAAACATCTACAGTTTTTGTCCCTCCCACCCACACTAATGTGGTAAATCCCCCATCTAGTTCAAGTCAGCCCTTGGGGGCACAACCTGTTTCCATTCATTCTTCTAGTGGTTATGGTTATCAAATACCTATAGGCAATCATCCATCTAATCCTACTGGAATTCCATTCCTTAGTATCACTTTTACGCCATGGAGGCAACCCAATTGGTCTTACATGCCAACCATGGACGGGATGCCCATACATATTGTGGGAGGTGTGGGAGGACCACCTTATGGAGTTCCTCCTCATGGTCCTAGTGGTCCTAGTGGTCCTAGTGGTCATGGGGGACCTAGTGACTTTCCTCCTTATGGCTCAGGAGGGTCTAGTGGCCCTCCACCTAGTGGTTCCGGTGGCTCTAGAGGTTTCCCACCTCTTGGAGGTTTCCCACCTCTTGGAGGTTTCAGAGGGTCTGGTGGTCTGCCTCTTGGTGGTCTTGGTGGTCCCGCTGGCTCTGGTGGTCCTCCTCCTAGAGGCCCTGGTGGTCCTAGCAGTCCTAATTCTAGAAATCAACCCCCCATGGGTGGATTTCTCGGTTTTTCTTCCTCATAGAAACCTGTTTATCAATCCACCTATGGCCCTACTGGTAATTACATGCCATATCAATATTACCGGTATGTGCAGCCCAATAGATAGTTACCTTTCCTTGCAACTTTGGACTTGCTTGATTTGTCCAAGTTGATTAATGATCCCATTCGACACAATCCCTCGCGGCCTCCCATTCCGGTAAAGTTACCATCGGATATTCCAAAATTCGATGGGAAGTAGGGTGAAGATCTGTGGAACCATGTTATGAATTTTCATTTGTGGTGTTCCTCGAACTCCCTCATCGATGATTCCGTTCGGTTATGACTCTTTCAGCAAACTTTGATCGGTACGGCTGCGAAGTGGTTGATTGAACTTCCACAACATTCGTTTGTGGATTTTGGCTCGTTGGAAACCGTATTTCTTACGCACTTTCAGCTCCCTATTCATTATGAAATGGGCACTGATCTTTTAACTTCTCTACGACAGAACACCTCCACCCACATTTCTAACCATATTCATGAGTTGAGAAGGTGGAGAAGACTTATTAAGGCCCCTATTCCGGATCAGTTGTTAACTTATTGGTTCACTAAGTCCTTGTTGCCTCCTATTTCCCGAGATGTGGCCATGGGCGGTGCCATTACCAAAGAGCAGGCTACTAGTCGGGATCAGTACCTAGACTTGGTTTATTCCAAGTCTGGGACTCTTTATGACCTGATTCCTCAAGCTCCTCACCCTAGCACTGACCCTGCCAAGCCATCAACATAAGTACCTGTTGACGGGATTGTTGGTTCAATCCAGTCCCCATCCACAGCGAAACCTACCAACCAAACCCAACCTGCTACTCCTTCGACTCCCAAGGTTTTTGCCGAGGTCAATTCTATTCAAAGTACTCAAACCTTGGGTAGTAAAAAGAAAGGTAAAAATCAAAATAAAAAACCTAGAAACTAGCAGGAGACCCCACAATCAACTCATAGTGACAACAACACAGGGAAAAGGAAGGATAAATACCCTTGTTTGTTATGTGCTGGCAACCACTTCTCAAAGGAGTGTCCCCGTTGGGACGAAATCTCCCAGTTTTTGAAGTCTAATCCCACACTTGCAGTACTTACGGATCCCTTTCCCTCTCAACAACAGCAGGTAGACCACATGTCGAACCAGGGTAACTCTAGTTCATCATAGGAAGTTTGTATGATGTCCTCAGATACCATCCATCTGCAAAATCGAAGCCAGAATTATAATGAACCTGCAGATAAGCAAGAAGATCAATCTTCTTCAGGGAAAGCCCCCTCTACTAGTTCTCCGTAATCCTCATTTGTTGTTCCCTTGTCTATCGAGAAGCCTACTCTTGACATGATTTTGCGCCCACCCAAGAGTACTCTTCGGAAGGCTATCTTTAATCCCAATTCTCGAGTTGCTCAATTCTATAATGTGGTTGAAGATCTCACTCAGGCACCTTGTGCGATGTCTCCCCTAGAAGTACTCCAAAGTTTCCCTTCATAGTGCAAGAACTTGTTAACTGCATTAGGAGCTGTCACCCGGAAAACACTAACTTGATTCACTTCAATGTTGAGAACTATAAACCTATATTACCAAATAAACTTTCTTTTCAGATCATTACAAAAGTAGTGGGAAAGAAAGTCTTTCGAACGGTACTAGATGAAGGAGCTTCGACCTCGGTGTTATCTCTGACTTGTTGGAAAGCTCTTGGCTCTCCTAAGCTTGTTATGTCACCTACGACCCTTAAATCCTTTGATGGATGACGTTTCCAACCCCATGGCCTCATATCAGCCCTCGCAGTCAAGCTAGGGGGAAAAACTATTTCCATCCAAGTGGAAGTGGTAGATGCCCCTTTAGATTATAACCTCCTTTTAGGAAGGAATTGGTTCTATGCCATGAATGCTATTGCTTCAACACTATTTCGAACGGTCCAATTCCTACATCTCGGGAGAATTGTTACTATTGACCAGCTTGATTTCTATATGCCGGATGTTACTACCTCCACGGCTAATAACATCCCCATGTTAGGTTAGGCCCCTCCTCCTTACCAGTTGATTGGGGTAGGTATGCTGAAGGATTCATCCCTTATGGGGATTTTTTTGGTCTACTCCTCCTAGCACGGATACTGCGATAGTACATATGATCGCCTCATTTGATATTGAGCCCCAGGGCACAAATGTTGTTGAGTACACCTTGTTAAGCCCGCACAAAGCTATGTATGACACCATTCAAACTTGCTCCAATGATCACACTAATGATGTTCATTTAGTGGCTTCGTATCCTTACCATTTACCGTACTGGTTAGCACCTTCTCTTCCGATTCTAGACTATCTCTCCATGACTTTTCCTTCCAACGAGTCCATTATAGAGATCATGAATACGGATGAGCCCATTTGGGAGGATCACCATCATAAATCCATGTTCCTCCCCAATACCAGTTCGAGCAGCCATGATTTTGCATCCTTGTTTCCTACTGATATTGTCAACATTCCGCAAAGTCCTATATTGCTGCAAGATACAGATTCTGAAGGAAACCTTTGCAACATTAATCAAATGAACCCAATTGACATATCAGCCAAGCTTGATGTTATTGAGCATGTTCATGTTGGGAAGAACTGCTCTACAGATGAGTCTGAAGCATATAAGGCACTTTTTAAGGAATTCCGTGATATTTTTGCCTGGTCTTATGAATAAATGTTGGGTATTGACCCTTCCATTGTGGTCCACGAGATTAAAACTTATCCCACGGATAAACCTGTCAGGAAAAAACTTAGGCAAGTCCATCCTAGGAAGGCCACAACTATTAAAGCTGAGATTGAGAAACTTCTGAAAGCTGGTTTTATTTATCCTGTACCTCTGACGGAATGGGTATCAAACCTTGTCCCTGTTAATAAAAAGCAGGGCACCATTAGAGTCTGTATCAAATTTAGGGATTGAAATAAATCTTGTCCCAAGGACAACTTTCCTACCCCACACATTGATCAGATTATCGAAAATTGTGTTGGAAGTGTCATCTTTTCATTCATGGATGGCTTCTCCGGCTACAATCAGATTGAGATATTGCCTGTCGATCAGCATAAGACGACATTCATTTTCCCATGGGGAACCTTTGCATATAAGAAGTTACCTTTCGACTTGAAAAATGTTGGCACCGCATTCTAGCGTGCAATTTCCTATGCGTTTCACGACATTAAACATATTGTTGAACCATACCTTGATGACCTCCCTACTCATTCACAGCAACGGGAGGACCATCCTGGTCATCTTAGAGACATATTGCTGAGATGCCGTCATTATAATATATGGCTCAATCCGCATAAATGTGCTTTTTGCATTGAGATGGGATGTCTGCTTGGATTTGTGGTATCCAAAGATGGAATCCAGATCAATCCTTTGAAGATTTCCGCCATCATTAATATACCATCCCCAACCAACATCCTTGAACTCCAAAGTTTGCAGGGGAAGGCAAACTTTCTCCGCCGTTTTGTGTGCAATTTCGCTGAGAAAACGCACGGTTATATGCATCTCCTCAAGAAGAACACTCCATTCTTCTGGGATGACTAGGCCCAATGCGCCTTTGATAGTCTTAAGCACGCTCTGACTCATTCACCCGTGATACACCCCCCAGACTATTCAAAGGATTTTCTCTTGTATATTGCTGCCTCCGCTACTACCATCGCCATGGTTTTAGTGTAGGACAATCTCCATGGTCAAGAGCATGTGATTTATTAAACTAGTAAGAATCTTATTGATTTTGAAACCCGTTATTCACATGTGGAGAATCTAGCTTTGGCCACGGTCATTGCTGTGCAAAAATTTCGTCACTACATTATGCTTCACACTACCACCGTATTGGAAGAACAGAACCCGATGTACTACATTTTGACTTGTCAGGTACTCGGGGGCAAGTACTCCCGTTGGATCGTCATCCTTCAGGATTTCAATCTCGATTTTTCCAAGGCTACATCAAAAAAATCCTTGGTTTTTGTCGAGCTTATATGTGACCTTCCCTATGCTACCACAGAATCTGAGCCTAGTGATTCATTTCCAAATGAATTCATGTTCCTAATTAGCACTACTAATTCTTGGTATGGATATTTGTTGATTTATCTGCAGACCCAGCGCTTTCAGCCGTATCTATCTCGCGACGATCGTCACCGTATCCGTCACCACGTGAAGTACTACCTTATCTTGCATGATACCTTGTATAGACGTGGGATTGACTCCATTCTCCGGCGATGCCTCACTCATGAGGAGGCTGAACACGCGTTAAATGATTGCCACTCTGGAGCATGCAGCGATCATTTATCTGGGATGGCTACAGCCTAGAAAATCCTTCGCGCTGGCTATTTCTAGCTTTCTGTCTTCAAAGACTATCATAAGGCTGTTAAGAAATTCCCACCATGCCAACATTTTTATCCCAAAAGCACACCCATCTTGCTCTGCTTCACCCCGTCATTTCCATTGGACCTTTTTCCAAATGGGGGATTGACTTCATGTAGTGTAAACCTACCTTAGCCGAGGGGCATGGTTACATCATCGTAGCTGTGGATTATTTTACAAAATGGGCTGAGGCCATGCCTACATATGCAGAAGATGGTAATACTACTGCTCTCTTCTTGTTCAATCATATCATAGATAGATTTGGAGTTCTGCAGTCCATCGTCACTAATCACGGATCCCATTTCCGTAATCAAATGATAGAGGAATTGAGTGCCAAGCTAGGTTTTCACCATGAAAACTCTACTCCATATTATCCACAAGATAATGGTCAGGTAGAGGGAATTAACAAAGTTTTGAAAACTATGCTTCGTCGGATGGTTGGAGATCATAAATCCAATTGGCATCTTGTTCTTTTTTCCATTCTTTGGGCTTATCGGACTTCCATGAAAACAACTAATGGTTTCACACCATTCCAGCTTGTTTATGGAATTGAAGTTGTCTTGCCTATCCAATGTCAGATTCCATCTTTACAACTCGCCGTCGAACTCCTCCCAGACACTTCCGCAGACGAAGCGATATTTTTGTACTTGAATAACCTTGATGAGACTCGTAGAGATGCTGCCTTGGTTAATGAGGCACATAAAAAATGCGTCAAGGAACAGTACGATAAATCCATCTAGCCTCATGTTTTCAACGAGGGTGACCTAGTTTTGACTTATGACCAGAGATATGACAAGCTAGGAAAGGGTAAGTTCGAGTCTATGTGGTATGGACCTTTCATTATTTCCAAGGTGTTAGAGAAGGGATCCTATGAGTTGGTAGATTATGATGGAATTCCTTTGGGGGAACCTCGTAATGGGTTGTACCTGAAAAAGGTACTATGCCTAGGTCTTATTGGATGGTATCTTGTATATATGTATATTGATTGACTTTCAGTGTGTTTTCAGTATTTTCAAGATGGTTTTGAGTTTTGGTGTCCACATCTGTTTATACAATGTTTTGGTGATGAAGATGGATTTCTATGGCTTCGCTGATGGTGCTTGCCACCACACCTTGAATCTAGCCTCGGTTGCTTGGGTTCTCTATTCCCCAACTGAAGATTTGGTTAGTTCAGGACCGGTTTGCTTAGGTCCCGCTACTAATAACATCGTCGAGTATGAAGCGGTCATCGGTCTTCTGACTGAAGCTTCCTCCCAGGATGTCTGTGATCTAGTAGTTTTGATGGACTCTCAAGTCATGGTATGTCATTTAAACCATGTCTACACCATTAGGAACCCAGTGCTCCTCCGCCTCTTCCAGAGGGTATGTTTGTTAGAAAGATCATTTGGAACCATTACATATAGGCATATCCATAGAGAACATAATGTAGTTGCTAATTCATTGGCTAATTACATACTAGATTGGCATATTGCCCATTCATGACGTTAAATCAAACATGGTACATTGTAAATAAACATTTAAAGACACATAGAACTCATAGAAAATGAATTCATCCATTTGAAACGTGTAAACATCATGTAAAATTCTATATATATATATATACGAAAAATGTTACAAAATAGGTCCTAAGACCTCATCTGAAGCACATAGGCTTTCAGGAAAAATCATCATACAAAATCATGAAGCTATCAGCTTTTAGTATACATGTCTCATCCACTAGTGGTGCTCATGATAGCACATCACTGCTCGAGCCACCCTGCGTAGTAACCTGCTGAATCAGCTTGGTACTCCCATCGTAGATCTCTAATATCTAGTCGGGAGGTCATCTATGTCAGCATCTGGGATGTCCAGAGTCAACCTCTCAAGGTTCTCCTCTAGCTCCATGGTGATATCATCACCCTATGGCACGAAGCGAGCTCTGGCTCGCCTGTCTAATGGAGATGCTCCTCCATGCCTTGCTACTCCAACATCTACATGAAGACAAACATGTCTCGTCACCTATCATAAAAAAGATAATAAAAAATTTCATCTTTAGGGTTTCTTGTTTCTTACCAATGTCTCCCCACTCCCCTCTAGGTGGGAGTGGTAGGTCAGGATCACCTATAAAATTTGTGCCTGCATAGGCATAGTCCTCGACCATGAGCATCTGATCCCACAGCCATCTGAAGAACGCATCACCGAAATTTACTCTACCCCTACCCGCTCCTTTGCGAGCCATGATCTGGACCCACCTCAGCATGTGGGGGTCCCATGCTCTTAGACTCTAAAAATTCACCTAGGGCCTCATCTGGGGGACCCGCTCAAAGAAGAAACAAGGTAATATGGAGCCAAAGCTAAACTACTTCAGCTCTCCCTGCCGACATTTAGTCAGATGATCCTTGAATATTGGAAGCAATTCTTCCGCCTAGTTGAACACCATAGGTGCCATTGCCTCTAGGGCATACAACATATCTACCTTAGAAGCCTGATGTACACCCTGGCTCCCTGCCACCCTTTGCATGGTGAATAGACCAATCCGTAGAGCCCTGTCTGTCACTATCCTGATGGGGATTTTATTCCCCGATGTACCTGTACCTGGTAGATAGTGTCGATCTATAAGCTCTCTAGTGGTAATGTCCCCACCACGGGAACCTGTCAGTGAGATAGGGGCACCCCATCTCGATAGGCAAGTCAAGAAGTAGATGTCCTCTACCTCCACTGTAAGTATATGTGCCCCCACCTCAAAATACTGTTGTTCTGGATTCCGCATTCTCAGTATGTGTTCCAGTAGTCTCTTGTGGGACACCATGCTTGGTGTCTGGAAGAACTTTAGAAGCCCACAGTTTCGGAGTGCGGTAATACAAACCAGATTCCTTTTAGCAGTAGTATCATCGTCATCATGTGTTCTTTCCTTCCATATCACCATGTTTTGGAAGCCTAGACCTGCCAAAAACAACAATGGTATACATCAATATCATCCTTGAGTCATTACAAATCAAAAGAATGAGTAAATTTTGTATATATCATTGGTTTAATTTCTCCACGGCCGGCACCACCTGTGCCCCGTTGGAGATAGGCGGTGGCACCGCTTGTCCACCATATTCTTAGCGCGGTTCCTGGGTGGTACCACCTATCCCGCAAGGGGTAACCATGGTGCTCACAAATTGGATTTTAGGGCTTGCCAAATAGGCCTAAAACCCCACCAAATACCAAAATAAAATCTATGAAATGAAAGATGAAGGTCTTAGCTGTTACCTGCAACTGATGAGATTGAAAACGGACGATGGAAACTCCCGGTATCAGCTGTGGAAGATTTAGCTAAAAAATGCTCCAAGTGCTCTCTGCTAGAGGTAAATAGTGAAATGTTTGATTTTTTACTATTTACTTGCCTTATATAGACATTTTTTGGGTCTGACTTAGTATAGTTTTGATATTACATCATGTTTTGGTCAAAATCTATTTTTCGTAATCCCTTAATGTTGATTTTGGATGCATTTAACACTTGTTTATGAGTCGTTTGTAGGTTGACTTTAGTAAAAGATTTGGAAAGTTTGTTTATGTATTTTTCGTACTTTCACAAAATGGAAAAGGTCATTGAGCGTTTATTACGACACTTTTTCATGCTCGTTAAAATCTAGTATCAAAGTTCTGAGTCTAGTTCAAGTTTCTTTCCAGGCTCGTAAAATACAACATTGTGTAAAGAAACGTTATGGAGTCTTCTTTTCACATCTTCTTTCAGACTCCTTAAACATGAAAAGATAGTCAAGTCCATTTCTGAATCTTTCCAGGCTCGTAAAAGTGACATTGTGTAAAGAAACTCCATGGAGTTCCCTTTAAACCCTTTTCAAACTCCCTAAATATGAAAATATTGTCGAGCGATCTTGTCTTCTTCATGTTCGTTAAAGTATTTGAAGAGTCATCTGTCCGACGATAGGTTATCTCTTTCTCGATTCAGACATGACTATTTACGAGAAAGGAACAATCTAGCCAATTATGACTAGAAGAGTTATCTAAGGTATGATTTTATACTTTTTCAGGCCTTAGAGACTAAATCATACAGAAAAGGACCCCTATGGAGTCTTCTTCCGTATTCGTTCAGACTCTCTAAACATGAACGATACCGAGTTTTATTTCAATGGATTCGTTAAATTAAACATTGAGAGACCTGTTTTGGGAATAAACCCATCCTCTCTCAAGTTCGTAAAACATATGGGACTAGAATTTTCTTCTGACAAGCTATATCGAGTGTTTGTTACCCTCTTTGAACTTGTAAAACCGAAAAGAGGCACTCATAGATCATGATGGGGAAAATGGGAAAGGGAATCATTTTGCAAATAATGGCAGTTGTTTTTCATTATGTTTGAACATGGCACTTTTCTGCACAATCATGTCAGTCAATTGGGTATTCAGCTGATCTCCGTGATGATCCACTTTCATGAGTCATGCCAATCCTTTCATTCTTTCAAAAGAATGCATTTTCCACTGTCGTATTGTGTGTCTGTCCTGTCTAGTCATGCTGCCAAGTCATTTTCTCATGCCACCCAATGTTCAAAGGGAATTTGAAGAAGTCTTACCTCTGTAGTATACACATCCTTTGTGTCAGTATCTTTGAGTCAGTTATATGGTTACTACGTCCACATCATTCCAGAACTATGTTTCAAGTTTTGTGTCATCAATGTGGGACTCATCATGGCCCTCCTTCGATGAGACTATTCCCGTCGACATCAGCTCATCATCCGGGAAATAGTCTTAGAAACAATATTTAGTACCTTGAGATCCGTATGCCTTAATGACAGATTCTCTCACTCTCGACATAGGTTCACATCATTGACCTTTGATTGATAGAATCGGTTGGGTGTTCGACATCAGGACATCTATTCGCACCCAGTAGATTGTACTAGGGTACCTTGGGAATCATTGACATTAATGGTGATCCCCCTCGCACTTGTTAACGGTTCACATCATCGGCCAGTAATCAAGTGGTTTCTACCATGTTTGACTTCAAATCATTGTAATCACATGGATAGAATCATACTTTGTGGAAGATGAGACGAAGACCCTGGGCATTTGTTTAAAAGTGCTCATTGCTTTTTCCCCAGGTTGCAATGGAGTTTTGTATATCTAGCATGGATCCACATTTGTATGGTCGTGGCTATGCTCAAATTTGCATCTGTATGACATAGATCTACGTTGTATGTTTGGTAGCTATGTCCAAGTTTGAGTCCTCTATCACATGGATCTACATTGTATTCTAGTAGCCATGCTTGTTTATTCCACTCATGGATCTGCCTTGTATTGGTCTGCAGCTATGAGTTTGGTTACTTGTGTCTATGAGTCAACATACTGATGTACTACAAATGCCTATTTAACTGCATACTCCGATCGAGCCAACATTTTCATATCCTAGCAATGGCTTGTTCTCAAAGCTCTCATTTATCGTGTCACTCTAAGACTCATGCTTTGGGGGGCATCCTGTTATACCAAAATCCTGTTAGCATCATGTGATAAGACCTTTGACATACCTACTTGCCCTGAAATCCCAGCTTCTGGAGTGAAGACTAAATGGTTTCTTATCATTCTGTGATACAAATTCCCAGCACTGCTCATCCTCCTTTATCCAAGAGCGGTACCCCTGCTCGCACCACCTTTAATCAGTTGTCCACAAGCGGTGCCACCACCCATTACCCTTGGTCCATAGGTGGTTATTACCAGAACCGCTTTGTCATAAAAGGATAAGCGCAGTACCCTGGGTAAAAGGGGAAAAAGAGAAGCGTCTCTAGGCTTCTAGATGTTAAGGCTCGCGATATCCCTCATCCCTACTACTGTGGGTTTGTTGAGCTCGAGATCCCTCATCCTAGGATCTTAGAGGCCACCTCACCCACTAATTTCTCAACCATTTATTTCCATTAAAGCCCTATAAATATGAGCTCATAGCCATGGTTGAGGGGAGAAAATTGAAGGCAATATTATGCTGTTGGACTGATTCTTGGCCCAAGATCATTTGGAGAGAGCATAGAGAGATAGAGTTAGAGATTTTGGGGATGAAGAGCTGGTTTTATGGAGATGCATGTCAACACTAAGGCTTGGTTGTAAACTTCTTCATATTTCTAATGCAAGTTGATATTCTATCCCATATATATTGTTGATGTTTGATTTCAGATATATATTACTAGATTCCTTAGTCACTAGCGTAGATTAGTAGATCATATTCTGGTTGCTTTGATCTGTTTCATGTTGAACTCTTTTGCAGGTACACAGGTGAACTATCAAAGCCTTGTATTGTAGATATATACAACGTCTAGGGGGAGTTATCAACCTCGGTGATATATTTGTTCTGGATCTGAACCATTCAGACCAGTGGAACACCTTGCTGTCTGCAGGAGGTGAAATATTTCGATCAACAAATGACATAAATTTTCAGATCTTATAAAATAGAAAATGAAAGATGAATTAATATTTAAAATGGCATAAAATATGTGATTAGTGCCTAACAAATACAAGTTAGGAAGATGGGTTCAATTGAGGATCTCATGGAGGTTTTAGTGATTAAAGAGTAGATAGGGTTGAATGGTTCAAACCCAATCTGCTCCTTAATAACTAGATCCACTTCAGAATATTCAATAGGAAAATCCTAAACTAGACATTAGATATTTGTCAAACAAGAGCCACGAGATGGCAATCTCACCGCTATTCCTAAAAATTAATACTACAAGACAAATGCTATAGAAGGAAAATATACCTCTGTTTCAACCCCAACAAAGCTTCCCATGGCAAACCAAGAAATCTATCATAATACACTTGTAATATAACCAAGGTTCACCCAATACATCACTAGGAACTTAACCAACAAAAAAAAAATCAGCTAATGATGTCTGGAAAGTGTGTTCTTGGGGTAATTCCACCAAGAGATGTGGTTCTGGAGTCACATTCCACATGTCATGCAAAGGAAATCAACAAGCAATCTATCCAGCACACATTTTCCACCAGAATATCAACTCGCATTTAAATGCTATATTACAATACCGTTTCCTCATTGATGTGGAAACTTGCATTTGTATTCGACAAGATTTCTTTAACCATTGTATTAAAACGAAAACAACACACAAATTTTAAAGTTTAAGACAAAAATATATTAAATACACACATAAATAGGTTTTTACTAGAAATGTGTGGACATTAATACCACCATCCTGTCAAACAATATAAAACAAAAAACAAAGGAAAGAGTCATGTTGTCTTATTATATGAATAAAATGCCACTAAATACTCCGGATAAATATTTGTTATCTATGAATGTTAACTTTCCAACAAATAATATATAGATATGGAAATATTTGTTCTAACAGAATGCACTTTGAGGAGCTCATGGAATGCTTTTGTAGCGCACATATAAATACATTTTTGACTTATAAAAAAACTAAAGAAACAGTTTAGGGGAGGAAGTTCAGGGATGAACTTGTAGAGATACGAGCAAGGGATTGTTGTGAGAATCATTGCATATGATGTTTCCATATTTATTCATTCTTCCATTACATATTCCACATAGACTTGGGGACCCGAGTGGATTTTTCTTGGCCCCTTTTCTATTATTTATTTCTCAGTTTTTCTCCTAACACTCCTTACAAACTCGGCGACCGCCATCTTTTCCATGGCATCCTCCAACTGCAGAGTTAAATTCAAACCATTAAGAAGCAAAACCCTAAACATGAATTTTTTCTCCTCATGTTCAGGCTTGGGTTTCTTCTTAGGAAGCACTCCAAGGTAGCTCTCATTGATGCTTCTTTTCCTCCTGGTAGAAGGTTCTTCCATCTTGTACATAATAAATGGCAAACCACAGAGGGAATATTGTGTTTTTCTATTGCAATGCTTTCCTACACTTAGAATTTGCAAGAATTGATGCATGCAATGGTATTTCGTTAGTTTATACAGAGTCTGCTATGGCTGGGGTCGATGTCTCACTTATTACTCAAAGCAATTATGCATGTACAACTAAAGACAAGCTCTGACGTTCCACAATTGCTACAAACCTCTGCTTAGTAGCCTCAAAACCACTTTGAGAAAACAAAAATAGTTTGCTATAGAACATTCAGGCTTCAAAATCCAATAATTCAAGTCCAGGAGGTTTTGTTAAGCTTGTATGTGACCGAACACTAGGATATGTAGTGCACCCACAAAGGCAATTGCAATTGATTTTGAGCAAATTCTCCTTAGAGGGGGTATTCTAAGCGACTGAGACTATTAGGTTATGTGCACTTCTGCTAAAATCTCCAAGGATGCTATTTATTCATCAATTTCTCTGCAAAAAGAGGACAAACCATGCACCACTGTCATTACAACTGCTTAGTGCAAAAGAGCCTCATGATAGCGAGTAACCAAGGGAAAGCTACAAAAAGTCAACTTTAGTAGTTAAACGTAGGGAAAACCTGTCCAAAATGTGAGCACGGTGCACTGCAGAATAGGTGAATATAACACTAGTACTACTTACTACACTGCTCCTAAGAATGTAATGGAAAAATGAGGTGGGAACTCTAAAACCTAGGGAAAAGCGGGGAATGGTACAATAAGAACACAACAAAGACAGTTAAGTCTGGTATTTTTATGTTTCTATACAACCAGTGGATATGAAGCATGATGAAGAGGCAAGAAATGAAAATAGCAAAGTTATATTATACGACAGGTACAAGCAAGTCATATAAAATATTAATTCCTAGGGAGAATGTACGAAATGCAATAACCCTTACCTTATCAATCGCCTTTCTCCAGGTACATTGGCCCATACCGCTTGCAAAGAGTTGTCCTAATAAATAGAAAACCACTGTGTTGAATGGAAATTAAATTTACAAATTAAAGAAATAATCCATTCCTAGACCTATACATAAGTGGTCATTTTCCTAGGCATGGAAAATATCAAAATACTCTATGAAATAAAAAATGGGCATACAATTAAATCAGCTAATGTTGTTTTTTCTGGAAAGTGTGTTATTGGGCTAATTCCACCAAGAGATGTGGTTCTAGAGTCACATTCCACATGTCCTGTGAAGGAAATCAACAATCAATCTATCCAGCAAACATTTTCCACCAGAATATGAACTCACATTTAAATGCTATATTATAATACCGTTGCCTCACTGATGTGGAAACTTGTTTTTGTATTCGACGAGATTTATTTAAACATTGTATTAAAATGAAAAAAACACACAAATTTTAAAGTTTAAGACAAAAATATATTAAATACACTTATAAATAGGTTTTTACTAGAAATGTGTGGACACTGTTAATACCACCATCCTATCAAACAATATAAAACAAAAAACAGAGGAAAGAGTCATGTTGTCTTACTATATGAATAAAATGTCACTAAATACTCTGGATAAATCTTTGTTATCTATGAAATGTTAACTTTCCAGTAAATAATAGCCCACATGGGTGTGGCTCATTGACAGTTTAGTTGTTATGAAGTCACTTGTTGTAACTTGGAGGTCACGATATCAAATCCCACCCGAGTTTACTTATGTCCCATGTCTTGCAAAGGGTGTGGGGCACCTAGGGGTATAGTGGTAGTTGGAGTGGATCCCTGGACCCCGTGTCATGTGAGTACCAGCCTAGCTCCAATTGCTGATTCCCCTAGTTACTATAAAAAAAAATTCCAGTAAATAATATTTAGATATGGAAATATTTGTTCTAATAGAATGCACTTTGAGGAGCTCATGGAATGCTTTTATAGCGCACATATTAATAATTTTTTTTTAACTTATAAGAGAATAATTAAATTTCTTATTGAATCTAAGACTCACCCCGTCAACATGCATTCTACAACCATGTGTGTATATGTCATATAAAGAGAGAGGAAGAGAGAGACCTTTAGAAAATATTGCAAGCCCTTGAGATAGGTAAGGGGGTGAAAGATGGTGCATCTTTGAAACAAGAGATATTTTCCTCGTCACAAAACCACAAGATTGATGAATTAGTTGAAGCATTCATTGCCACAGTATTCAGAACCAAATCCACCTCTACTCTCCAACGATTAGAACACAAAGAGCCACCCTGCAAGCATTATCAAAATATAAACAGAGTTTTAGTAAACATAAATTTCAATTATCCGCATGGAAATACAAAAAAATAATTTAATCCAAAAAAAATTAAATACACATGAACTGAAAGGAAATATATTGTATAAAATCAACTTTGCAAATTTAACAATACAATTTTTTGCTCAGAATTTATTATGCATTCTTTAAAATATTTCATTTTAAAGTTTGGTGTATGGTGATTAATTTCAAATTTCTCAGTGGTTTTCCATGATTTGGATTTCATACTTCAGATTCCAACCATAGAGCTAAGGGGTTTCTAATTGTTATGTAAATTTGAAATCATCAAAGTTGCATAGCAATCTTAATCATCAAATTTTAGTATTCTATAAGTTATGAAAGATAAATCATGTCATTTGAAAATACTATTCAGCTTTGTTCAACATCTAGATAACTATTGTAAGTACATGCAATGTTGTTGCAACATTCAATGGATCTTTCTTAACCCCTTTTCTATTATTTATTTCTCATCTTTTCTCCTAAAAGTCCTTACAAACTCGACGACCGACATCTTTTCAATGACATCCTCCAACTACAAAGTTAAATTCAAACCATTATGAAGCATAACCTTGAACATGAATTTTTTCTCCTCGGGTTTAGAATTTGGTTTCTTCTTAGGAAGAACTCCAAGGTATCCCTCATTTATGATTCTTTTCCTCTTGGTAGAAGATTCTTCCATCTTGGACACAAGAAACGACAAACCACAGAGGGAATATTGTGTTCTTCTATTGCAATGCTTGCATACACTTAGAATTTACAAGAATTGATGCATGAAATGGGATTTCATTAGTTCATATAGAGGATTCTATGGATGGGGTCGATGTATCACTAATTACTCAAAGAAATTATGCATGTACAACTCAAGACAAGCTCCGACGTTCCACAATTTCTACAAAGCTCTGCTTAGTAGCCTCAAAACCACTCTGAGCAAACAAAAATAGTTTGATATAGAAAATTCGAGCTTCAAACTCCAAAAAGATTCCATTTTCAAAGAAAACTAATAATCGTACTATTAAAAACATTCACAGTCTAGCTTTCAACTGTCAATTCATGGGAATTTTGACATGATGCCCAAAAGGAATGAACAAAACTAGAAACAAACCCACATTTTGCAGACATGCCAACTAGATAAATACCCACAAAATCATATGAATCAAATCCATATTTTATAGTGAGGATATGAACTTGCTACCCTGATCATAAGCCGTGATGTTTGCACAAATCAGAAGCATCGTTGATAAAGTAAAATCATTCGGCCTCATCCCCAACATCAATGCTTGCCAACGCATCTTGAGAGCCTCTTCATATTTCCCATTCAAAGCATACCCTGGAGTCATATAGCTACACAAAACCACCACATTCCATTCAGGCATATTGTCAAAATATCTCACAACAAGCAAACACATGCATGGAAGCATTAAAATATCTCATTCCCTTCCTCCTTTTCCTCGATAACTATTGGTTTTATTTCTCACATTGAATTTCCCAAGTTCACCTGGATAACTTGTGCTTCATGCTTGCAATCAGATTTGATCCATTTCATCTCCACCACATCCACAACAACGAAAAAAACCATGAATAAAATAAAAACACAATAGGTAATCAAGAAAAGCATAGAAGGAAACAAACCCGAAGGTCTAAACATTGCTGCCATTCTAGAGGTGGGGCATGTGGTTCTAGAAGCATGGGCTCACATGTGGAGTGGATGATGCACTAATAGGAAAATTCCTTCACCCGCCCTTCCTGTGAAAAAAACATCATAGCCTGTTCTAGATCCTTCAGTGAAATTTCAAAATCGAAAACCCCCAAATGGGAGCCGAAGCAAATCCTGTACAGGTGTTTTTGAATGCTAATGAGCTAGTGCACGGGTGTTTTTGAATTCTACGTTTTTTGTTTGATTATTTTCATATTTTATATTTGGTGTTTTGTTTTGTTTTTTATTTTGCATATTTAACTTTTGTTTAGTTTATTTTGGGTTTTTTTTCACATATTTTATATTTTGTTGCATTTTAAATTAATTATAGTTAAACAACTCTATGTTTTTAATTTAGAGTAGTTTAATTTAATTTAATTTAATTTAACTAGGATTTTGTCATAATTTGTATTGGTTGCATTGCTTATAGTGAGATCATATACATAAGTCCCTTCAAGGACGAACACGATGATCATGACGATGATGATGATGATGATGATGAAGACGATGAAGATGATGGTGATGACGACAACAACAATGATGATCATCATCATCCTTTTCATTGTCATCACCATCATCTTCGTCATCTTCATCAATATCATCATCATCATCATCTTCATAATCATCATCGTCGTCATCGTCGTCATCATCATCATGATCTTCCTAATTATCGTCATATTCCTTATCATCATCATCATAACCATCATCTTCATCATCAATGTCTTCGTTATCACCACCACCACCATCATCATCATCATCATATTCGTCATCATCATCATCAACATCTTCATCTTCATCATCAACATCATCGTCATCCAATTCATCAACATCTCCATTATCATGATCATCATCATCATCATCATCATCATCATCATCATCATCATCATCATCATCATCGTTTTCATTATCATCGTCATCATCTTCATCATCATCATCATATTCATCGTCATCGTCATCGTCATCATCTTCATCATCACAATTTTAGGGGATCCCAATGAATGGAGACGTCTACATGATAGGGGGAGTAGCCAGTTGAGTGAAAAATTAAGGATTGCTCCTAACACCCATTCCAAGGACTAATATGACAATTCAATATGATCCGAGGAAGTAGTAAAAAAAATACAACTTGTTGGGCCTTGTGAAGCCTCCTGTTCTTACATTTGTGTACATGAAGAATCAAGATTTATGGACCTAGTCCAGTGTCTTAAAAGAGGAACATCCAAACTGAGCAGTTTGATAGTTCCATAAAGTGCATTCTTTATAGGAGTGAATAGTCACTCATAACCATTCTATTATAGTGTTGGCGAAGCTCAGAACAATTTAGTGAAGACCAAAGTAAATATGTTGTCATCACATCTTCATCATCATCATCATTGTCGTCATCTCCCTCTTCCTAATCAACATCTATAGTCGATCCACAGAAAGTTGCTGCCTGAACGCATTAGGTTTACATTCTGTGGTTTTTCTTTTAGGTAGGCACACCAAAGAATAAATTTTCAATGTTTGAATAATAATTATATGCATTGAGTTTTGAAAATAGAGATGAGAATCCCTATCAATCCCTCTCATTTGACATCTAGATGTTAGTAGACTCAAGACTAAAGTTTGAAAGATAAATTTTCAAGTCTTCTAATACTTATGTTTATTATGGTGAATACAATGCTTAGGGATTAGGTGGAGTTTGAAATTGAATGGCTAGTTAGTCATGAACTGTGTCCATATGGAAAAACATATCAATTAGCTGTGTGATGGTATTTGTAACTTTTTTTTCCATTAATGGAAATGTGGATCCTAAAAATCTTATTTAGCTGGAAAGATAATAATACAATTCTTTTAATAGCATGTAGAAAAGTTAATTTCAAAACATGTAAGGTAAAATGTCATGGAAAATTTATTCTTTTAATTTTTTTACTTTTATGTTGTTTATTTAAACCATTGGTTATGGAAATGATCAAGTGATCACAACAAGGATCAACAATTTTAAATCTCCTAGGGATGTACAATGTTAGAAGTACACTAATTTTAGGTGGATACGTTGGCACTGGACAAAGATCATCTTTTTAGTTTTTGTTATTAATGTTAGGGATTTGATGCCTGATCTCTTTTGCCTTGTAACATAGTAGTTCTAATAGTGGAGCTCTTCTCAAAACAATTCTAGACATAAATAAGCTTTAGTACCCCTTGAGCCTACTTTCACCCCTAATTTCATATTATGCATTCAGATAAGGTTGCAAGTAGTACTCAACTACTCTAATCACTTTAGCATGATAGGAAACAAACATTTGCCTTCAAAAAATAAATCGGCCAAAGAACATGCAACACAAAAAACCAATACTCCTAATGGTTATGGCTATGTTCACATTAACAAAACAAGTGCATCAATCTCTTTCTAAATGTGTTTTTTCCCAATCTCATCTTCCATCACCATTACATGTTCTTCATTCTCAACCTTTATTTTAGTGTCTCCTCCTATATACTAACTCTTGAGTAATCCCCATAAAAAGAATCTGGAAGTGATAAATCATATGTACATGGTTCACCTCACTAATTCCATGTAAATGTTGAATCACTTGGTATTTCTTCTTATTGTCATTTTTTTTCTATACAATGTTTTTAATAAATAATGATTTTTTTTAACACTTAAATTTTCAAATGAAAAGAATGATTTATTTTTAAATGTCAACATTAAAGGGTTCAATTTCTCACAGCCCTTCAAAGTAAAATGAGACCTGCCCTTCAAATTTGATCCCTGACTCTGGAGCCGTTCAACTTGGTAAAGGTGGTCATGTCCTCGTCAGGTTTAATACAGAAAGGATGTCCTCACGTACAAGATGACCAATAATAATATCCCTCGACGCCATTTCTGACATGCCTTAGGTGAATATCATGTCCAAAGCATCACCGATTCACCAGCCTTCCTGAATCCAGAGATCCAACATGTGGCTTGCGTAGAAAACAACAGGAGATCATGAAGTTCAGATCTTTGAAGCGACGAACCTAGCCTCTACATGAAGCAAAGGAATGTGTCTAGCCAAAACCATTCCAAACAGCACCGTCAGCGTAAGTGAAAAGGAAAAGAATGTCATGTCCAAACACTACAATCCATGTGGACAACAATGCAGCATCAAAGGAGGCGGCATGACTAGATTCTCAGTAGAAAATAGAGATCCCTACCCACTTGTCAACTCGTGCTGCCATTATGATGACTAATCATCTCTACATCCATCTTCATCTTCATCACCCTATATAAACACCACCTTCCCAGGACGATTAAGATGCATAGGATGAATCAATAATTAGAGACAATGCTCGAAGTGTTATTCTACTAAGAGATTCTGAGAATTCTGAAAGAGTTGAAATGGCGATATGCTTTGAGAAGCTTGTAAGCCTCGGGGTGTTTATGGTTGGTGAGCTTGATTCCATGCTCATCTGCTGCCTTGGCTTTTCACACCAGAAAAGTGCCAACCATCGGGGCCTGGATGTGAAGCACTTTGAATGTTTCTAGATAGTTGTACCTCCAGCTGCACGGTAGCTGGGTTTTCTTGTCCCCGAAGTGTCTCCACAGAAACCCTCGAAGAAATCATGGCTTGGGGTGGAGGGTGTCCAAACTATTCATCGCATCATTTTTGAACTCCAGTTGCCAACTTTTTCTGAGGTGGTGAGGAGGTGGAAGACACCTCCCACTGTATGACCTATAGGAGAACCCGCACCATGGGAGGTGGGGAGTACAAATCTTCTCTTCTCCAAGTCCCCTCATGCAATAGTTTTACTAGAACAGAGGGGGGTTGTAGAAAAGGAAAATCATGTAAAGGATATAAACCCTTTTCTAGTTCAGAAACCATGTAGAAAGGTGCCTTTGAGCACGAAATTACACACACCTAGGGAAGGACATGTTGTTGATTCGATAGATAGACGAGTGGTCGAGCCCAGTAAGCAGTGAGTCATCAGAAGCATCCTTAACGTCGTTTTCACGACCTGCGAGCTCAGAAACAGAAGCGACATGCTTCCATCGAGAATGAGCACACACGTTAGCTCCATATATAATGTCTATTTTAATATATGTAAACCGTGGCAGTAGTACCACCCTTTAAGTTGTTAGTAGTTGATTATGACTGTAAACAGTTTCATGTCCTATTTTGAGGATTAGCCTCGGGGACTGAGATAATATAAATTACTCCCCACAGAGAGGAGAAGGGTTGGGAATTTTCAAGAGCAAATGCTCTCCACTGTAATGTGTTACAAGATTTCCATATATGAATAAAATTGCAAAGGAATGATAATCCTTTCATGGAAGAGATTCATGTGTCGTCTTTTTGTTCAATAAGTAACTTCTTTACGTGAATGTTTATCATGTTTTCCATTCCATTTTGTATTTTCTTTTCATGTTTGAGAATTAGTATATATGGTCCATAATTCATCTTGTATTATCTCGGCCCATTGTTCAAGCATTTTCGAACATTTTCTTCTAAAGTCATGCCGAATTCAACCTGGTTAGGTGCTCTGCATGATGGACTATTTTCTCATGTCTGCTAATCACTTGCTAAATATCTCCAGATTGAAGGATGGATGACTATCTTGCCTCGATCTGTTTGTAAACTTTCATGATTCCTTACCTCCTGCAACATATTTCAGACCGGATTGTTGATTCCATTTCCCAATGGTCCCCTCCATGATTGTCCCACCATAATTTATAAAAATAAACTTGTTCTATTCAGAAATATGACCTTCTAAATTCTCTTTGATTGATTGAATATCTTGTGTATGAAAACTCTGTAAATAGTGAGAGATCCCTCTCTAAATTGTTCACAAATTAGCTTACTTCCTATTGAGTTACAAGTGGTTTCCATTTTCATACATTGAGTTTCCCTCATATTTATCATGATAATGGGGCTTGTGGTTGTTGTTGATATGTATATATTCAATTACCATTACTCACTATATATCACATGGATGTAAGGATGAAAAATAGAACTTGGGGATGCATAACAATAACCCTCATTTTCATAGATAAATTCATAAAAGCCTGCAAAAGCAAAAGAAAATATTTTAGGGTTACACATTACAATTTACAATTCTCATAAGGAAAAGAAAATAACTTACTTGATCCAACTGTAGTTGTGGAAGAAAGATAGCTAAGACACCACCCCATGAACAAGAATGAACCGTCACTCCAACAACAACCATACCTGCAAATGCTCAAGTTAGACCAAACCCTAAAATATCCAAGGTAAACAACTCTTGAAGAAAAACTACAACAATAGAGTTTACCTCGAGTTTCCATGCAGAAATTACCAAGGTTTCTATGTAAAAAATAATGAGACCATCCAACTATATAAGATCCACCCTTCCATGAGGAAAATTTTCAGAAAAGTGGTCAAAATTTGTCCCAGCAACCTTAAGAGAATGCCCGCCACAATTCATGGTTTGAGAAGAATGCCTGCACCATGGTATCGTCCTATAGCTAGTTGGTTTGGATACTTATTCATGATTTGATTTTGCTTTAATATTTCTTGAGGAGAAAGATGTAGGCTTGCCAAAATAGGGTTTTTCACCAGTGGATGCAAAATGGCTAAGTAGCCTTAGAAAGATGCTTGCCCTAAATTATGGGTTAGAGTAAATGCCTGCAGCACATCGGGGTATTGTAGGTTGGTATTCAGCCTACCTGACCATGTCTTCAGATTGTCTTGGAAGTGGATGAAGAAAAAGTTATGGACCTTCCAAAAGGGTGTTTTAGGCAGATTAAACCAAATTGAGAAACAAGTCTAAGTATGGAATTGGTTTTAAATCTACCCAAGTGGCCTTAAGGAAATGCCCGCCATGCCTCATAGGATGATATGAAAAATGTGTTGAAAATGTGAGTCTCTAGAGTGTTGTATAGAGAATACAACCATATCAATTGCCTCACCAAACTACAACATATATTTAAGGAAGAATTGGTCCCAACAGCCTTAGTCAAAATTGGTCCCATCAGCCTTAAGAGAATGCCCGCCACAATTCATGGTTTGAGAAGAATTCCCACACCATGGTACCATCATATGGCTAGTTGGTTTGGATACCTATTCATGATTTGATTTTTCTTTAATCTTTCTTGAGGAGAAAGATACAGGCCTGCCAAAACAGGGTGTTTCACTGGTGGATGTAAAAATGGCTAAGTAGCCTCAGAAATATGCCCGCCCTAAATTATGGGTTAGAGTAAATTACCACAGCATATGGGGGTCTTGTAGATTGGTATTCAGAATACCTGACCATGTCTTCATATTGTCTTGGAAGTGGATGAAGAAAAAGTTATGGACCTGCCAAAATGGTGTTTTAGGCAGACTAGTCCAAATTGAGATTCCATCTTTGTAATTTTTTATGAAGACCATAGTCACCTGTACATGATAACCCTGGAATTTTTCAGAGAAATTAAACCATCCCACATTTCTCATCAACTAGAATGACCTTGGAAACTGCAGTATCCATTGTGTGTTATCGGGTTCCAATCTGCAAATCAGATCTCGTGGTCTTCTTTTCACCAGAATTTCTAAATATTCTTCCATTGTTACTTTCGGCATTCTGCAAACTTTTCAAAGCTAATGAAATTTGAGAACAGTAAGATGACAAGTTTTTATTTTTAGGGAAATATGGAATATCACTGTTAACTCTCAATACTATCAATATTGGTATCATTACTCAATACACCAAATGCCTCAATTTAATATGAAAAACATTTGTGAAAGAAAATGAGTGACACGATGTCTAAAATAATTATTTAGACAGGACTATCTTCAAGAAATAATAATGATACTTTTCAACCATAGTACCGAGCCTGTCAAATATGTAATGCTTATCATGTGTTTGCATACATCCATATACCATCGTTTCCTTGTCACATTTTTTTCAAAACAAAAACTATCAAAGCAATATTTTAAGGAATACTGTCAGTTTTAAGGACTGCTGCCAATTTATATAACCCAATTTATAATTGATCTTCCATAAAACCTCGTGCTCTTAATATAAGTTCATAACTTTAAATAATAAATGATTTGAGCCTTCAAAGGAAATCACAATAAAAAATATAAAAATGATGACACTCAAAGGTATAAAATAAGGTAAAATTAAAGAAATGAACTCACCATAAAAACTAAAAAAAATAATTATAAAACCCTAGGATAAAAATGAAAAAAAAACCTTAGAGATAACATCTGGTTCCACCTGGGGACAAAGCTTTCCCTGTGAAACTTTGAGAACATGTTGACCAGTGCCTTCAGAAAACTACTAAAGTCATTTCTGTCTTATTGGGATGGAGTCTTATTCAAAGCAAATGATATATACAATGAATATGTACAATAATCCTTTATCCCTCAATATGTGTGAAAATACTTCAGAAAACGTCCATTGACTAGTCTTGCAATTTCTTCACCATTCAAATTTTGGAAAATAAAAGTAATGTTTCCCATAATTTTGATCACTGTAAAAGGCCCTATCCATAAATTATCGAACTTTCCATGCTTACCTTTTTCATCCTTTTGTGCATCCCCCCTGAGAACAAGGTCACCCATTGCTAAGACATTTTTTTTAACTTTCTTATCAAAGCTTTCCTTCATCCTTTTTCTATGCATCTCAGCTGTATTTTCAATAGTTTCTCTCTCCTGTTGCAATTGAATTATCTGAAACATTCTTCTTCTTATATCATCAGGTTCTTCATTTATTTCCTACATAAATTTAATGACTAGAGAAACTAATTGAATAGTTCACAGCATCAACTCCATATACCAATTGGAAATGGGATGTGCCAATTGACTTTTTAATAATTACTCTATCATCCCAAAGAAAAAATTTTAATTTGGTATCCCAGCTCCTTTTATTTTCAAATAACATTTTCTTGATACTATTCACAATATTTTCATTACTGGATTCTGCTAATCCATTACTCTGTGGATTATATGGTGTGGACTGTTTCAAGTTAATATTATTTTCTTCACAAAATTTCATCGTCTTTTTTTTATTTAAAAGCAGGAGCATTATCAGTAATTAATTTCCCAGGGCATCCAAATCTGCTAAGAATATTTTCCTGTAGGAAATTAATTATGACTTGTTCAGTTGCTCTCCTTGTGGGGATTGCCTCCACCCACTTAGTGAAAAAATAAGTTGCAGTTAAAATCCATTTGTACTGGCCACTAGAAGGAGGATGAATTTCACCTATAAAGTCTAAACCCCACTACTGAAATGGACCATTTACTGTTATAGACTTCAAAGGTAATGACTGAAGTTTATGCATACCTTCAAACTTTTGACACTCCACACATGATCTAACCTGATGATACACATCTGAGAAAAGAGTAGGCCAATAATATCCTGTTCTTAAGATTTTAAAAGCAGTTGCTTTCCAATACTTGTGTCCACCACATACTCCACTATGCAATTCAGAAGTAACAGCATCAACTTCTGATTTCTCCAAACACTTCAACAATATTCCTCCAGGATCCTTCCAGTACAAGACCTGATCTATTAAAACATACTTCATTGCTTTGAGTTTTAATGATCTGCATTCATTTCTATTCAATTCTACAGGGAATTGTAAGTATAAAAGGAAATATACAATATATTTATACCAATCAGACTCACCATACTTGCTATAAACCTCCTGCTTACTGTATTATGTTTCCATATCTTGTTCTGAATGTTCTACCATCAAATGAAGATTCAATACCTGACAAATTGATTCTGTTAGAAGTTTAGCTAATCTCTGGCCTTTTACCAATTTTGTTGGTTTAATATCCACATCATATTCCATAGCCTTTGCTATCCATCTACCTCGTTTTGCCTCACTGTCAGGCTGTGCTAAAATATCCTTGACTGCTGAACTTGGAACATATGCCAAAATATTGGAATGTAAAACATATATTCTAAAAAATTTGAGAGCTTTAACTAATGCATATGCTTGTTTTTCCATTGTATTATATTTAAGCTCTAAATCTCTTAATGTTTTACTGAAAAAAGAAATTGGTTGTTCCAAACCATCTGAATTCTTTTGCAATAACACAATAGCTATAGTACCTTTAGATGCAATGAAAAAATTGCAAAATCCTTTGTATAATCTGGAGCTATCAATACTGGTGCTTCTATTAATGCCTTCTTTATGGCTTCAAATGCTTGTTTAGCCTTATTTGACCATTTAACTTTCCTATCCTTCTTGAACATTCCAGTGATATGTTTGATCATTTCTGCAAAATTAGGAATAAACCATCTTAAGAAATTGATTTTTCCAATGAAAGATTGAATCTCCTTTTTAATTCTAGGAATATTGATTTTTAAGATGGATTTTACTCTTTCTGGATCTATTTTGATTCCTTCAGCAAAAACAATATGCCCTAACAGCTTACATTCTGTCATAGCAAAGTGAGACTTTTTTGGGTTTAATGATAAACCAAATTTTCGGCACTTCATAAAAATCTGTCTCAAATGTTTCAGATGATCTTCATTAGACTTGGAGAAAACTGTAATATCATCTTGATATATTACTACAAATTTTTCATTCTCCCCCACAAAATCTATATCCATAGCCCTCTGAAAAGCAGCACCTGCCTTCATAATCCCAAAAGGCATTTTATCATACATAAAGGTCCCCCATGGAGTTGTGAATGTTGTTTTTTCCCTATCTTCAGGCTGTACTGCAATCTAGTTATAACCAAAAAATCCATCAATCATTGAAATTCTATGAGATCCTACAACCCTCTGCAAAAGTTGATCTATTTTCGGTAATGAACAATTATCTTTCAAACAAGATCTGTTCAAGTTGTGGAAATCAACACAAAGCCTTATCTCTCCATTTTTCTTACGTACAGGCACTAAATTTGCAATCCATGATGAATATCTCAGAGGTACAATAATTTTTGTATCTAGTAATTTCTTTACCTCTTTTTCAATTACTCGTATCAATGATGGGTTAAGCCTTCTAAGTTTCTATTTGAAAGGCTTAGTATTTGGTTTCAGAGGAATTTTATGCTGAATTATGCTAGTGTCATAAGTTTTTAAATCATGATATGACCAAGCAAAAATGTCCACAAATTCTTTGAGCAAACCAACATATTTTTTCTTTTCCTTCTCTGATAGTGATTTTGACAATTTTAGCATTTTAGGTTGATCTTCAAAACCAATGTTATAATCTATTACATTCTCCTCAGTAATCTGCAAGGTGGGCTTTAACAATGTGTCATCCTTTGAAAACAACCTCTCTAGTGGAACAAGTCCCTTAGGAATGAAATTTCCTTTTAATTCAACAATCTTACGATCAACTATCGAATCATTTCTACAAGGTTCATTTTCCATCAATTCAAAATCCCGTTCTTGATCAATTTCATCATATGAAGAATCACCTACTAACTCCAGAAGTTCTTTTATCTCTTGATCATCATGAAAAACTTTCCAATGTTTGATATCATCTGGAACAGAGGGTCTGTATCTCACATCAATTGGATATTTCAAATGTGTTACTTTTGGAACTTTAAAATATGCTGCTGCTAAGGCTAGGGAATCAGTTGTTTCCTTATATTATCTTGGAACAAAATTTATATTGAAAGCTATAAAGAAATTTTCAATTAAATCCCAAGCCTCATTTCTATAAACTTTCAATAAATACCACTTTTCTTGGTAAACATTTTTTACTCGCTGAATTACTAATTCAAAGTTGCCAAACACAGCAAGATCTTTAATACCCAAGTCTTTTGCTGCTCTTAATCCCAGAATCAAAGCCTCATACTCAGCACTATTATTGGTTGTTTTAAATTCCAATTTGTACATAGGGGAAATAACGTCACCTCTAGCTGAAATCAATGACACTCCTGCTCCTGCTCCCTCCTTACTTTATGGACCATCAAAATACATCTGCCATAAGCCATTTGGCTCCTCATTCTTTATCTGAAATGGAATATCTTTATGAACTTGTAAAACTCCTTCAACTTCATCATTTAATTGCAACATTCAAGAACCAAGATTCTCATCAATTGAATAAATCGGATGATTGTTAAGGTGTTTACTGTCACTTACCAAATATGCCATATGTACTTCTCTGTAAAGTCTTCTGAATTCTGCTCCAAATAATGGAATTGTAGCATATGAAATATCCATTTGCAGAGTTCCTCCCACTTTCTTTGCCCAAGATCTAGACAATAGCATACCAAATTTAGGAGAAATATCTGCTACTACTAATTCCATCAATACACTCTTCATAGGTACTTGAGTTAAATTCACCACCAGATCTTTAATAACCCGAATACACTTCACTACCCTAGAATCAAATGCATATAAATCATGGTATGGTTTAGTAACACTCATCCCTAAAGCTTCCATGACTTCTTTTTGCATGAGATTATATGAAGCTCCTGAATCTAGCAGACAATTATGTAGTAGCTGATCATGTATTGAAAAAGTTACATAAAATGGAGGAGGATATTCTGAATTATCATCAAGTTGATCAAAAGTTTTTGAGCCCACAGTAATAGTAGGTTTTTCATCTTGCAAATTAATTTCATCAGATGGGATGGGGATAGGATTCACTACATTTTTAAAAGTTTTAAAAGCTGCTTCCCTGTAAGCTTTGTTCTTAATCACTCTTTTAAAGGAACATGGATTTTCACTTTATTAAGCTCATGCTCCAAATTGAACCCACTTATAGCTTTATTCACCTCCTCAAGACTTACCACTTCATCTTTTTTCTGATTTGAAGACATATTTTGTTTAATAGGATTAGCTTTCACCATCTTTTTAGCTTATGCTGCATGTTTTACCCCTAATCTAAGACCATATGATTTTTGTGGTATTTCCTCACAAATTTCAGGCATAGACATCTGATAATTATTTTCTTCATAATGATATAGTTTTGTAGCATAATGATAATCAACTTTAGTCAGAAAATGAGAAGAAGAATCATCATCAAAGTGACTAATGTTGTGTTCCTGTTCTTCCAAATCATCTCACTCCCCTTCATCTATCTCATATGACTCATCATCTCTCACATTATTATTCTAAAAAGGAGGTTGAAACCTTTGTTCTTCATTTTCTCACATGTCCCTCTGAATATCATTATTTCATCTTTCTCTTGGCAAAATCCTAGGGGCAAAAGGTATTCTAAATTGATCTTGATTTATTTGTCCTTCGGGTATAGGTTTGTTCTGATTTTTATTTCCCAATTCCAACCTTTCAATCTTAGTAGAATTTTTTTTAATAATTTTATTCATTTCATCCATTTTACTGTCTGAAGATCTTCCTGTACGATTAGATGTAATGATTTCCTTTTTACCCTTTTTTTCTACAGTTTGATATTTTGTTTCTTCTTTGAGTTTGTTTGAAGCCAAAATATTTGACTCTACTTCCAATGCTACATTTTGCATATTTTGAAGTGACACAGATTTTCTTTCCCTCAATAACAAAGAAAACCCATGATCAAATGAGTTTGCATAAGTTAACTTTGCTAATGCCTCGGAGGGTTTTATTTCAGCTGGAATTCTACTGTACATTTTATTGAACCTTTTGGAAAAGTATCCCACAGCTTCATTCTTCTTTCTCTTTAATGATCCAAACTCTGTAATGTAATATAAATAATCTTTAGTATCTCCCCATTGTTTCATAAATACTTCTTCTAAAGAATCTATACCATCTATAGAGTTTGGTGGTAATTCTCTAAACCACTTTATCACCTCACCATCTAAACTTTGAACAAAAACCCTCATCCAAACATCCTCATTTTCAAAATTATGATTGTCTGCATAACTCAAGAATGTATTCCAGTGCTATTCTGCAGTAGCATCCCCTTGGCCATTAAATCTCGGAAGATATTTCTGGTACTCTCCTCCTGGGAGAGCATTGAGAGGATGGGGAAAAACTAATGGGGCATATCTTGCTGCTAGCATAGTAGCCATCCGATTCTGAGGTTGAGCCATTCTAGGAATAGAAATATTTGAACTTGTATTAGACTGATGGGTGCTTGAATGTTGTGATGAAGGAGGAAAATTACTAGGATTTGGCTGGTTCACTGGGCTGGTCTTAACAAAAGGAATATGGGTTGATAACAAAGAAGAAGCTCCTATATGCAATGCTTCAAGTTTAACCTTCTCAGACAGCAAAGGAATTGTGAAGACCTAGAAATTGTCAATTTGAGAAGGGGTAAATAGCATATCTAATTCTTCTTTTCCTTTTTCTGAATGTGGGTGAAAAGAAGGAACATGGATAGATGAAGACTCAAAAATCTCCAAGGCTGAAGGATGTTTATAATTTTCTGATGAAGTAGAACTTAAATTTCTCCTAGCCTCTTTTAATATCTGTTCAGGATCTAAGACTCCTGTATTTAAAGGTGATGAGGGATTTCCTCGAGTTCCTATCTTTTTTGAATCCACTATAACTTTCTGTAGGTGACTGATTGTAGTCTATAACAGATTTCTCTGATCTTGTTCACCTTCCAAAATCAAATACATGAGAATGTCGAATACCCAGGGAAGATATCATTTCGTTTCTCCGCCCCCTGCAACGACACCAGAAGATGTTATCCCTAAAGTTGAACGTAGACTAGAGGGGTTCAAGCTTAAAGAAATATTTTTTTTAAATAATTCAATAAAATCAAAATAAAAACTGAATTGGTATGTGATCAAAGATACAGGAAAATCACATGATCATTAAATATCTGTATGACATAAAAATGGAATACAAAATTCAACAACAATGGAAATACGAGCACAAATTTATGGAATGGACCTGACTCTGTCACTAAAGATTTGAAAGATAACCATATTTTATCATAAGAATCATGCAATGGAATGTAATTGACCATATACAGGATAAATCATAAAAAATACAGTCCATAAAATAAAAATTCAGCTAATAATCATAATCATATCAAAGCAAAACCTGTATTGAAGATGTAGAGAGTTTCATGTCATACAGTATAGATCATAATTGGGTTCCCATCTCCGATTTCCACCCCTTCTATCTAGCTTCTATCCCTTATATACAAAACCTCAGAGTTTCTGAGATAGTTATCAGATCCTATTTCGATGGATCGAAATCTTTCAAAAATAGCAAAGTCGATCTCCTTAAAACAATCTTAATAAAAGTGTAATAGAAAATACAAATATAAATAGACATTTGTCAGATTGCTTTCAAAAACAAACTATGACTCTAAGTCTAAAAAATCTTAGAAGCCTCTACCAAGACAGTTAGATCACTTAAAACTTGGGATCTTTTTGCGATCTGGCAAACTCAGCATCTTTGTCCTCCATTTGATTGTACACGTCCTTACTCTTAGTTTTCATGTGTTTGAACTCCATGGCAGCGGCATCATTCATTGGCAAGATAGTTTACTAAAGAGCCGCAATGGCGTGAGATAGTTCGACTAAGCATCTCCGCAGTGTCGGTAATGAAACGGACATGGCCTACGATCAATGACAAACATTATTCCGACAGCGAAGAAATTAGTTCATTTCCCCTCCGAAGCAGTGGGAGCGTTTCGGTCTAAGGTGCCAAGGATCTAGAAGACTAAGCTTCTGATCGTCGATGAAAAAAACATCGCAATGCTAGTGATTTATGACGCCAATGAGCTACAAGACTAAGCTTTCGATCACCGATGAAGAAAGCATCGCAACGCTAGTGATTTATGATGACGATGAGCTAGAAGACTAAGCTTTCGATCGTCGATGAAGAGAACATCGCAACGCTAGTGATCTAATACGTTGATACAACGGCAGCATTGATGCTTGGGGTGCCGACGGGTTAGTGGTCAGAGCTCCCGATGGACGACTCTTTTCTCTTTCAAGATATTGAAAATAACTTCTAATAATCTGCTTCCTTCTTTGTAAAAACTTGGTTTGTCTGTAAAGCTCTCTTAATCTAGTTCAATAGATTCTTCTTTCATAAGGACCATGTCTTCTTGTGGACGCTTCGAGACTGAACAATATTCTAAACACAATTGTTTATTTGTGCAAAATATTTTAGGTATAGATCCTGCAACTCCATAATTACTTTGAAAATCCTACTGGTTAAACCATCTTTCTCCTTGTCCTAGAACAGAACCCTTATTGCTTCTGCAATAGACTCTTCATTCACCATGATCTTTAAACTCTTGAGCTAAACCATTCCATCTTCATAAATTTTTATGAAGGACATAGTCACCTAATATGATAACCCTGGAATTTTTCACAGAAAGTAAACCATCCCGCATTTCTCATCAACTGGGATGACCTTGGAAATTGCAGTATCCATTGTGTGTTATCGGGTTCCAATATACAAATCAGATCTCCTGGTCTTCTTTTCACCACAATTTCTGAATCTTCTTGCATTGTTACTTTTGGCATTCTGTAAACTTTTCAGAGCTAATGAACTTCATAGAGCTAATGAAATTCAAGAACAGTAATATGGCAAGTTTTTATTTTTAGGGAAATATGGAATGTCACTATCAACTTTCAATACTATCAACATTGGTATCATTACTCATTAGACCAAATACATCGATTTCATATGAAAAACATTTGTGAAAGCAAATGAGTGACACAATGTATAAAATCATTATTTAGACAGGACTGCCTTCAAGAAATAATAATGATACTTTTCAACCATAGTACCGAGCCTGTCAAATATGTAATGCTTATCATGTGTTTGCATACATCCATATACCATCATTTCCTTGTCACATTTTTTTCAAAACTAAAACCATCAATGCAATATTTTAAGGAATACTGCCAGTTTTAAGGACTGCTGCGAATTTATCTAACCCAATTTATAATTGATCTTCCATAAAACCTCTTGCTCTTAATATAAGTTCATAACTTTAAATAATAAATGATTTGAGCCTTCAAAGGAAATCACAATAAAAAATATAAAAATTATGACACTCAAAGGTATAAAATAAGGTAAAATTAAAGAAATGAACCCACCATAAAAAAAAATTATAAAACCCTAGGATAAAAATGAAAAAACAACCTTAGAGACAACATCTGGCTTCGACTAGGGACAAAGCTTTCCCTGTGAAACTTTCAGAACATGTTGACCTTTCCCTTCAGAAAATTGCTAAATTCATTTCTGTCTTATTGTGATGGAGTCTTATTCAAAGCAAATGATATATATAATGAATATGTACAATAAACCTTTATCCCTCAATATGTGTGAAAATACTTCAGAAAACGTCCATTGACTAGACCTGCAATTTCTTCACCATTCAAATTTTGCAAAATAAAAGTATTGTTTCCCAAAATTTTGATCACTGTAAAAGGCCCTATCCATAAATTATCGAACTTTCCATGGTTACCTTTTTCATCCTTTCATGCATCCCACCTGAGAACAAGGTCACCCACTGCTAAGACATCTTTTTTAACTTTCTTATCAAAGCTTTCCTTCATCCTTTTTCTATGCATCTCAGTTGTATTTTCAATAGTTTCTCTCTCCTGTTGCGATTGAATTATCTGAAACATTCTTCTTCTTATATCATTAGGTTCTTCATTTATTTCCTGCATAAATTTAATGACTGGAGAAACTAATTCAACAGGGAACATAGAATCAACTCCATATACCAATTAGAAAGGGGATGCGCCAATTGACTTTTTAATAGTTACTCTATCAGCCCAAAGAGCAAATTTTAATTTGGTATCCTAGCTCTTTTTATTTTCAAATAACAATTTCTTGATACTGTTCACAATATTTTTATTACTGGATTCTGCTAATCCATTACCCAGTGGATAATATGGTGTGGACTATTTCAAGTTAATCATTATTTTCTTCACAAAATTTCATCATCTTTTTTTATTTAAAAGTAGGAGCAATATCAGTAATTAATTTCCTAGGGCATCCAAATCTGCTAAGAATATTTTCCTGTAAGAAATTAATTATGATTTGTTCAGTTGCTCTCCTTGTGGGGATTGCCTCCACCCACTTAGTGAAAAAATCAGTTACAGTTAAAATCAATTTGTGCTAACCACTAGAAGGAGGATGAATTTCACCTATAAAGTCTAAACCCCACTGCTGAAATGGACCATTTACTGTTATAGGCTTCAAAGGTAATGACTGAAGTTTATGCTTACCTACAAACTAATCACACTCCACACACAATATAACCTGATGATACACATCTGAGAAAACAGTAGGCCAATAATATCCTGCTCTTAGGATTTTAAAAGCAGTTTCTTTCCAATACTTGTGTTCACCACATACTCCACTGTGCAATTCAGAACTAACAGCATCAACTTCTAATTTCTCCAAACAATTCAACAATATTCCTCCAGAATCCTTCCAGTACAAGACCTGATCTATTAAAACATACTTCATTGCTTTGAGTTTTAATGATCTGCATTCATTTCTATTCAATTCTAGAGGGCATTGTAAGTATAAAAGGAAATATACCATATCTTTATACCAATCAGACTCACCATACCTGCTATAAACCTGTTGCTTATTGTATTATGTTGCCATATCTTGTTCTGAATGTTCTGCCATCAAATGAATATTCAATACCTGAAAATTTGATTATGTTAGAAGTTTAGCTAATCCATGGCCTTTTACCAATTTTGTTGGTTTAATATCCACATCAGATTCCATAACATTTGCTATCCATCTACCTCTTTTTTCCTCACTGTCAGGTTGTGCTAAAATATCTTTGATTGCTAAACTTGGAACGTATGCCAAAATCTTGGAATCTAAAACATATATTCTGAAAAAATTGAGAGATTTAACTAATGCATATGCTTGTTTTTCCATTGTGTTATATTGAAGCTCTAAATCTCTTAATGTTTTACTGAAAAAATAAATTGGTTGTTCCAAACCATTTGAATTCTTTTGCAATAACACAGGAGCTATAGTATCTTTAGATGCAAATGAAAAAATTGCAAAATCCTTTGTATAATCTAGAGCTATCAATACTGGTGCTTCTATTAATGCCTGCTTTATTGATTCAAATGATCGTTTAGCCTGATTTGACCATTTAACTTCCCTATCCTTCTTGAGCATTTCAGTGATATGTTTGATAATTTCTGCAAAATTAGGAATAAACCATATTAAGAAATTGATGTTTCCAATGAAAGATTGAATCTTCTTTTTATTTCTAGGAATACTGATTTTTAAGATGGCTTTTACTCTTTCTAGATCTATTTTGATTCCTTCAGCAGAAACAATATTCCCTAATAGCTTACCTTCTGTGATAGCAAAGTGAGACTTTTTTGGGTTTAATGATAAACCAAATTTTCAGCACTTCGTAAAAATATGTCTCAAATGTTTCAGATGATCCTCACCAGACTTGGAGAAAACTTTAATATCATCTTGATATATTACTACAAATTTTTCATTCTCCCCAACAAAAGCTATATACATAGCCCTCTGAAAAGTAGCACCTGCGTTCATAAGCCCAAAAGGCATTTTATCATACATAAAGGTCCCCCATGGAGTTGTGAATGCTGTTTTTTCTCTATCTTCAGGTTGTACTGCAGTCTGCTTATAACCAGAAAATCCATCAATCATTGAAATTCTATGAGATCCTACAACCCTCTGCAAAATCTGATCTATTTTCGGTAATGAATAATTATCTTTCAAACAAGATCTGTTCCAGTTGCGGAAATCAATACAAAGCCTTATCTCTCCATTTTTCTTACGTACAGGCACTAAATTTGCAATCCATGATGAATATCTCAGAGGTACAATAATTTTTGCATCTAGTAATTTTTTTACCTCTTTTTCAATTACTGGCAGCAATGCTGGGTTAAGCCTTCTAAGTTTCTGTTTGAAAGGCTTAGTATTTGGTTTTAGAGGAATTTTATGCTGAATTATGATAGTGTCATAAGTTTTTAAATCATGATATGACCAAGCAAAAATGTCCACAAATTCTTTCAGCAAACCAACATATTTTTTCTTTTCCTTCTCTGACAATGATTTTGACAATTTTATCATTTTAGGTTGATCTTCAGAACCAATGTTATAATCTATAACATTCTCCTCAGAAGTCTGTAAGGTGGGATTTAACAATGTGTCATCCTTTGAAAACAACCTCTCTAGTGGAACAAGTCCCTTAGGAATGAAATTTCCTTTTAATTCAACAATCTTATGATCAGCTATCGAATCATTGCTACAAGGTTCATTTTCCATCAATTCAAAACCCTGTTCTTGATCAATTTCATCATCTGAAAAATCACCTAATATCTCCAAAAATTATTTTATCTCTTGATCATTATGAAAAACTTTCCAATGTTTGATATCATCTGGAACAGAGGGTTTGTATCTCACATCAATTGGATATTTCAAATGTGTTAATTTTGGAACTTTAAAATATGTTGCTGCTAAGGCTAGGGAATCAATTGTTTCATTATATTCTCTTGCAACAAAATTCATATTGAAAGCTATAAAGAAATTTTCAATTAAATCCCAACCCTCATTTCTATAAAATTTCAATAAATACTGCTTTACTTCGTAAACATTTTTTACTTGCTGAATTAATAATTCAGAGTCGCCAAACACAGCAAGCGCTTTAATACCCAAGTATTTTTCCGCTCTTAATCCCAAAATCAAAGAATCATGTTCAACAGTATTATTGGTTGTTTTAAATTCCAATTTGTACATACGGGAAATAACCTCACCTCTAGCTGAAATCAATAACACTCCTACTCCTGCTCCCTCCTAACTTGATCCACCATCAAAATACATCTTCCATAAGCCATCTGTCTCCTCTTTCTTTATCTGAACTAGAATATCTTTATGAACTTGTAAAACTCCTTCAACTTCATCATTTAATTTCAACATACAAGAACCAATATTCTCATCAATTGAATAAATCAGATGATTATTAGGGTGTTTACTGTCACTTACCAAATATGCCATCTGTACTTCTCTGTAAAGTCTTCTGAATTCTCGTCCAAATATTGGAATTGTAGCATATGAAAGATCCATTTGCAAAGTTCCTCCCACTTTATTTGCCCAAGATCTAGACAATAGCATACCAAATTTAGGAGAAATATCTGCTACTACTATATCCATCAATACACTCTTCATAGGTACTTGAGTTAAATTCACCACCAAATCTTTAATAACGCCAATACACTTCACTGCCATACAATCAAACGCATATAAATCATGGTATGGTTTAGTAACACTCATCCCTAAAGCTTCCATGACTGCTTTTGGCATGAGGTTATGTGAAGCTCCTGAATCTAGCAGACAATTATGTAGTAGCTGATCATGTCTTGAAAAAGTTACATAAAATGGAGGTTGATCAAAAGTTTTTGAACCCACAATAATAGTAGGTTTTTCATCTTGCAAATTAATTTCATCAAATGTGATAGGGATAGGATTCACTGCATTTTTAAAATTTTTAAATGTTGCTTCGCTGTCAGCTTTGTTCTTAGCAACTCTGTTAAAGGAACAGGGATTTTCACTTTATTAAGCTCATGCTGCAAATTGAACCCTCTTATAGCTTTAGTCACCTCCTCAACACTTACCACTTCATCTTTTTTCTGATTTGAAGACATATTTTGTTTAATAGGATTAGCTTTCACGATCTTTTTAGCTTGTGCTGCATGTTTTACCCCTAATCTGAGACCATATGATTTTTGTGGTATTTCCTGAAAATTTCAGGCATAGACATCTGATAATTATTTTCTTCATAATGATCTAGTTCTATAGCATAATGATAATCAGCTTTAGTCAGAAAATGAGAAGAAGAATCATCATCAAACTGACTAATGTTGTGTTCCTGTTCTTCCAAATCATCTAACTCCCCTTCATGTATCTCATATGACTCGTCATCTCTAACATTATTATTCTGAAAAGGAGGCTGAATCCTTTATTCTTCATTTTCTTTCCTGTCCCTCTGAATATCATTATTTCGTCTTTCTCTCGGCAAAAGCCTAGGGGCAAAAGGTCTTCTAAATTGATTTTGATTTCTTTGTCTTTCAGGTATAGGTTTGTTCTGATTTTTATTTCACAATTCCAACCTTTCAATCTTAGCAGACAAATTTTTAATAATTTTATTCATTTCATCCATTTGATTGTCTGAAGATCTTCCTGTAGGATTAGATGTAATGATTTCCTTTTTACCTTTTTTTTCTACAGCTTGATATACTGTTTCCTCTTTGAGTTTGTTTGAAGCCAAAATATTTGACTCTACTTCTAATGCTGCATCTTGCATATTTTGAAGTGACACAGATTTTCTTTCCCTCAATAACAAAGAAAATCCATGATCAAATGAGTTTGCATCAGTTAACTTTGTTGATGTCTCGAAGGGTTTTATTTCAGCTGGAATTCTACTATACATTTTATTGAACCTTTTGGAAAAGTCTCCCACAACTTCATCCTTCTTTCTCTTTAATGATCAAAACTCTGTAATGTTATACAAATAATCTTTAGTATCTCCCCATTGTTTCATAAATACTTCTTCTAAATCATCTATACCATCTATAGAGTTTGGTGGTAATTCTCTAAACCACTTTCTCACCTCACCATCTAAACTTTGAACAAAAACCCTCATCCAAACATCCTAATTTTCAAAATTATGATTGTCTGCATAACTCAAGAATGTATTCCAGTGCTCTTCTGCAGCAACATCCTCTTGGCCATTAAATCTCGGAAGATATTTCTGGTAATCTCCTCCTGGGAGAGCATTGAGAGGCTAGGGAAAAACTAATGGGGCACTACCATAGCAGCCATCCAATTCTGAGGGTGATCCATTTTAGGACTAGAAATATTTCAACTTGTATTAGACTGATGGGTTCTTGAATGTTGTGATGAAGGAGGAATATTACTAGGATTTAGCTGGTTCACTGGGATGGTCTTAACAAAAGGAATATGGGTTGAAAACAAAGAAGAAGCTCCTATCTGCAATGCTTCAAGTTTAACCTTCTTAGACAGCAAAGGATTTGTGAAGACCTGGAAATTGTCAATTTGAGAAGGGGTAAATAGCAGATCTAATTCTTCTTTTCCTTTTTCTGAATGTGGGTCAAAATAAGGAACAGGGATAGATGAAGACTCAGGAATATGCAAGGTTGAAGGATGTTAAACTTTTCTAATGAAGTAGAGCTTAAATTTCTCCTAGCCTTTTTTAATATCTGTTCAGGATTTGAGACTCTTGATTTAAAGGCGATGAGGGATTTCCTCGAGTTCCTATCTTTTTTGAAGCCACTGTAACTTTTTGTAAGTGACTGATTGTAGTCTATAACAGATTTCACTGATCTTGTTCACCTTCCAAAATCAGATACACAAGAATGTCGAATACCCAGGGAAGATATCCTTTCATTTCTCCATCCCTGGCAACGGTGCTAGAAGATGTTATCCCTAAAGTTGAACCTATACTATAGGGATTCAAGCTTAAAGATATCTTTTTTTTTAATAATTCAATAAAATCAAAATAAAAACTGAATTGGTATGTAATAAAAGATATAGGTAAATCACATAATCATTAAAGATCTGTATGACATAAAAATGGAATGTACAATTAAACAACAACGGAACTACGAGCGCGAATTAATGGAATGAACCTGACTCTGTCACTAAAGATTTGAAAGATAACTGTATTTTATCATAAGAATCATGTAATGGAATGTAATTGACCATATACAGAATAAATCATAAAAAATACAATTTAGAAAATACAAAATTAGCTCATAATCATAATCATATCAAAGCAGAACCTGTATTGAATATGCAGAGAGTTTCATGTCATACAGTATAGATCATAATTGGATTCCCATCTTTGATTTCCACCCCTTCTATATAGCTACTATCCCTTATATACAAAACCTCTGAGTTTCTGAGATAGTTATCAAATCCTATTTCTATGGATCGAAATCTTTCAAAAATAGCAAAGTTGATCTCCTTCAAACAGTCTTAATAGAAGTGTAATACAAAATACAAATAGAAATAGACATATGTCAGATTGCTTTCAAAAATCAACTATGACTCTAAGTCTAAAAACTCTTAGAAGCCTCTACCAAGACAGTTAGATCACTTAAACCCCGGGATCTTTTTGCAATCTCGCAAACTCGGCATCTTTGTCCTCCATTTGATTGTACGCATCCTTACTCTGAGTATTCATGTGTTTGAACTCCGTGGCAGTGCCAACATTCATCGGCAAGATAGTTTACTAAAAGCTGCAACGACGGGAGATAGTTCAACTAAGCATCTCTGCGGTGTCGGTAAGGCAACGGACATGGCCTCCGATCAATGAGAAACATTATTCCAACAGCAACGAAATTAGTTCATTTCCCTTCCGAAGCAGCGGAAGCATTCCGGTCTAAGGCGCCAAGGAGCTAGAAGACTAAGACTTCAATCGCCGATGAAGAAAACATCCCAACGCTAGTGATTTATGACGTCGATGAGCTAGAATACTAAGCTTCCGATCGCCGATGAAGAAAACATCGCAATGCTAGTGATTTATGACATCAATGAGCTATAAGACTAAGCTTCCAATCGCTGATGAATAAAACATCGCAACGCTAGTGATTTAAGACGCTGATACAGCGACATAATTGATGCTTAGGGTGTCCATAGGTTAGAGGTCAGAGCTCCCGATCGACGATTCTTTTCTCTTTCAAGATATTGAAAATAACTTCTAATAATTTGCTTCCTTCTCTGTAAAAACTTGGTTTGTCTACAAATCTCTCTTAATTTGGTTCAATAGATTCTTCTTTCGTAGGGACCATCTCTTCTTGTGGAAGCTTCGAGACTGACCAATCTTCTGCACACACTTTTTTATTTGTGCAAAATATTTTAGGTATAGACCCTACAACTCTGTAATTACTTCTAAAATCCTGCTGCTTAAACCATCTTTCTCCTTATGCTGGAATGGAGCCGCTATTGCTTATGCAATAGACTCTTCATTCACCTTGATCTTTAAACTCTTGAGCTGAACCATTCCATCTTTGTAATTTTTGGTGAAGGCCATAGTCACCTGTATATGATAACCCTGGATTTTTTCACAGAAGGTAAACCATCCCGCATTTCTCATCAACTGGGATGACCTTGGAAATTGCAGTATCCATTGTGTGTTATTGGGTTCCAATCTGCAAATCAAATCTCCTGGTCTTCTTTTCACCACAATTTCTGAATCTTCTTCCATTGTTACTTTCGGCATTCTGCAAACTTTTCAAAGTTAATGAATTTCACAGAGCTAATGAAATTCAAGAACAATAATATGACAGGTTTTTATTTTTAGGTAAATATGGAATATCACTGTCAACTATCAATACTTGGCAATATTGGTATCATTACTCACTACACCAAATGCGTCGATTTCATATGAAAAACATTTGTGAAAGCAAATGAGTGACATGATGTATAAAATCATTATTTAGACAATACTACCTTCAAGAAATAATAATGATACTTTTCAACCATAGTATCGAGCCTGTCAAATATGTAATGCTTATCATGTGTTTGCATACATCCATATACCATCATTTCCTTGTCACATTTTTTTCAAAACTAAAACCATCAATGCAATATTTTAAGGAATACTCACAGTTTTAAGGACTGCTGCCAATTTATATAACCCAATTTATAATTGATCTTCCATAAAACCTCTTGCTCTTAATATAAGTTCATAACTTTAAATAATAAATGAGTTGAGCCTTCAAAGGAAATCACAATAAAAAATATAAAAATTATGACACTCAAAGGTATAAAATAAGGTAAAATTAAAGAAATGAACTCACCATAAAAAATATAAAATATAAAAATATAAAACCCTAGGATAAAAATGAAAAAACAACCTTAGAGATAACATCTGGCTCCGACTGGGGACAAAGCTTTCCCTGTGAAACTTTGAGAACATGTTGACCCGTGCCTTCAGAAAACTGCTAAAGTCATTTCTCTCTTATTGGGCTGGAGTCTTATTCAAAGCAAATGATATATATGATGAATATGTACAATAATCCTTTATCCCTCAATATGTGTGAAAATACTTCAGAAAACATCCATTGACTAGACCTGTAATTTCTTCACCATTCAAATTTTGCAAAATAAAAGTATTGTTTCCCAGAATTTTGCTCACTGTAAAAGGCCCTATCCATAAATTATTGAAATTTCTATTATTACCTTTTTCATCCTTTCGTGCATCCCACCTAATAACAAGGTCACCCACTGCTAAGACATCTTTTTTAACTTTCTTATCAAAGCTTTTATTCATCCTTTTTCAATGCATCTCAGATGTATTTTCAATAGTTTCTCTCTCCTGTTGCAATTGAATTATCTAAAAAATTCTTCTTATTATATCATCAGGTTCTTCATTTATTTCCTGCATAAATTTAATGACTGGAGAAACTAATTGAACAAAAAACACAGCATCAAATCCATATACCAATTGGAAAGGGGATGTGCCAATTGACTTTTTAATAGTTACTCTATCATCCCAAAGAGCAAATTTTAATTTGGTATCCCACCTCCTTTTATTTTCAAATAACATTTTCTTGATACTGTTCACGATATTTTTATTACTGGATTCTGCTAATCCATTACCCTGTGGGTAATATGGTGTGGACTGTTTCAAGTTAATATTATTTTCTTCACAAAATTTCATCATCTTTATTTATTTAAAAGCAGGAGCATTATCAGTAATTAATTTCCTAGGGAATCCAAATCTACTAAGAATATTTTCCTGTAGGAAATTAATTATGATTTGTTCAGTTGCTCTCCTTGTGGGGATTGCCTCCACCCACTTAGTGAAAAAATCAGTTGCAGTTAAAATCCATTTGTGGTAACCAATAGAAGGGGGATTAATTTCACCTATAAAGTCTAAACCCCACTGCTGAAATGGACCATTTATTGTTATAGGATTCAAAGGTAATGACTGAAGTTTATGCTTACCTACAAACTTTTGACACTCCACACATGATCTATCCTGATGATACACATCTGAGAAAAGAGTAGGCCAATAATATCCCTCTCTTAGGATTTTAAAAGCAGTTGCTTTCCAATACTTGTGTCCACCACATACTCCACTGTGCAATTCAGAAGTAACAGCATCAACTTCTGATTTCTCCAAACACTTCAACAATATTCCTCCAGGATCCTTCCAGTACAAGACCTGATCTATTAAAACATACTTCATTGCTTTGAGTTTTAATGATCTGCATTCATTTCTATTCAATTCTAGAGGGCATTGTAACTATAAAAGGAAATATACAATATCTTTATACCAATCAGACTCACCATACCTGCTATAAACCTACTGCTTACTGTATTCTGTTGCCATATCTTATTTTGAATGTTCTTTCATCAAATGAAGATTCAATACCTAACAATTTGATTATGTTAGAAATTTAGCTAATCTCTAGCCTTTTACAAATTTTGGTGGCTTAATATCCACATCATATTCCATAACCTTTGCTATCCATCTACCTCTTTTTCCCTCACTATCAGGCTGTGCTAAAATATCATTGACTGCTAAACTTGGAACATATGCCAAAATCTTGGAATGTAAAACATATATTCTGAAAAAATTGAGAGCTTTAACTAATGCATATACTTGTTTTTCCATTGTATTATATTAAAGCTCAGATCTCTTAATGTTTTACTAAAAAAATAAATTGGTTGTTCCAAACCATCCGAATTCTTTTGCAATAACACAGCAGCTATAGTATCTTTAGATGCAAATGAAAAAATTGCAAAAACCTTTGTATAATCTGGAGCTATCAATATTGGTGCTTCTATTAATGCCTCCTTTATGGCTTCAAACGATTGTTTATCCTGATTTGACCATTTAACTTCCCTATCCTTCTTGAGCATTTTAGTGATATGTTTGATAGTTTCGGCAAAATTAGGAATAAACCATCTTAAGAAATTGATTTTTCCAATGAAAGATTGAATCAAGTTTTTATTTCTAGGGATACTGATTTTTAAGATGGCTTTTACTCTTTTTGGATCTATTTTGATTCCTTCAGCAAAAACAATATGCCCTAACAACTTACCTTCTGTCATAGCAAAGTGAGACTTATTTGGGTTTAATGATAAACCAAATTTTCGGCACTTCATAAAAATATGTCTCAAATGTTTCAGATGATCTTCATCACACTTGGAGAAAACTGTAATATCATCTTGATATATTACTATAAATTTTTCATTCTCCCCAACAAAAGCTATATCCATAACCCTCTGAAAAGTAGCACCTGTGTTCATAAGCCCAAAGGGCAATTTATCATACATAAAGGTCCCCCATGGAGTTGTGAATGTTGTTTTTTCTCTATCTTCAGGCTATACTGCAATCTGGTTATAACCAGAAAATCCATCAATAATCGAAATTCTATGAGATCCTATAACCCTCTGCAAAATCTGATCTATTTTCGGTAATGAATAATTATCTTTCAAATAAGATCTGTTCAAGTTGCAGAAATCATCACAAAGCCTTATCTCTCCATTTTTCTTATGTATAGGCACTAAATTTGCAATCCATGATGAATATCTCAGAGGTACAATAATTTTTACATGTAGTAATTTCTTTACCTCTTGTTCAATTACTAGCAGTAATGCTGGGTTAAGCCTTCTAAGTTTCTATTTGAAAGGATTAGTATTTGGTTTCATAGGATATTTATACTGAATTATGCTAGTTTCGTAAGTTTTTAAATCATGGTATGACCAAGCAAAAATCTCCACAAATTCTTTCAGCAAACCAACATATTTTTTCTTTTCCTTCTCTGACACTGATTTTGCCAATTTTATCATTTTAGGATGATATTCAGAACCAATGTTATAATCTATAACATTCTCCTTGGTAGTCTACAAGATAGGCTTTAACAATGTGTCATCCTTTGAAAACAACCTCTCTAGTGGAACAAGTCCTTTAGGAATGAAATTTCCTTTTAATTCAACAATCTTATGATTAGCTATCGAATCATTTCTACAGGGTTCATTTTCCATCAATTCAAAATCCTATTCTTGATCAATTTCATCATCTGAAAAATCACCTACTAACTCAAGAAATTCTTTTATCTCGTGATCATCATGAAAAAATTTCCAATGTTTGATATCATCTGCAACAAAGGGTCTGTATCTCACATCAATTGGATATTTCAAATGTGTTACTTTTGGAACTTTAAAATATGTTGTTTCTAAGGCTAGGGAATCAGTTATTTCATTATATTCTCTTGGAACAAAAGTTATAATCAAATATATAAATAAATTTTCAATTAAATCCCAAGCCTCATTTCTATAAACTTTCAATAAATACTGCTTTACCTGGTAAACATTTTTTACTTGTTGAATTATAATTCAGAGTCACCAAGCACAGCAAGCTCTTTAATACCCAAGTCTTTTTCTTCTCTTAATCCCAGAATCAAAGCCTCATACTCAGCAGTATTATTGGTTGTTTTAAATTCCAATTTGTACATAAGGGAAATACCTCACCTCTAGCTGAAATCAATAACACTCCTCCTCCTGCTCCCTCCTTACTTGATGCACCATCAAAATACATCTGCCATAAGCCATCTGGCTCCTCTTTCTTTATCTGAACTGGAATATCTTTATCAACTTGTAAAACTCCTTCAACTTCATCATTTAATTGCAACATACAAGAATCAATATTCTCATCAATTGAATAAATCGGATGATTATTAGGGTGTTTACTGTCACTTACCAAATATGCCATCTGTACTTCTCTGTAAAGTCTTCTGAATTCTCCTCCAAATACTGAAATTGTAGCATATGAAAGATCCATTTGCAGAGTTCCTCCCACTTTCTTTTACCAAGATCTAGACAATAGGATACCAAATTTAGGAGAAATATCTGCTACTACTATATCCATCAATACACTCTTCATAGGTACTTGAGTTAAATTCACCACTAGATCTTTAATAACCCCAATACACTTCACTTGCCTCGAATCAAATGCATATAAATCATGGTATGGTTTAGTAACACTCATCCCTAAAGCTTCCATGACTGCTTTTGGCATGAGGTTATGTGAAGCTCCTGAATCTAGAAAATAATTATGTAGTAGTTGATCATGTATTGAAAACGTTACATAAAATGGAGGATATTCTGAATTATCATCAGGTTGATCAAAATTTATTGAGCCCACAGTAATAGTAGGTTTTTCATCTTGCAAATCAATTTCATCAGATGGGATAGGGATATGATTCACTCCATTTTTAAAAGTTTTAAAAGTTGCTTCCTTGTAAGCCTTGTTCTTAATCAAATCTGTTAAAGGAACATGGATTTTCACTTTATTAATCTCATGCTCCAAATTGAACCCACTTATAGCTTTATTCACCTCCTCAAGACTTACCACTTCATCTTTTTTCTGATTTGAAGACATATTTTGTTTAATAGGATTAGCTTTCACCATATTTTTAGCCTGTGATGCATGTTTTACCCCTGATCTAAGACCATATGATTTTTGTGATATTTCCTGACAAATTTCAGGCATAGACATATGATAATTATTTTCTTCATAATGATCTAGTTCTGTAGCATAATGATAATCAACTTTAGTCAGAAAATGAGAAGAAGAATCATCATCAAACTGACTAATGTTGTGTTCCTATTTTTCCAAATCATCTAACTCCCCTTCATCTATCTCATGCGACTCATCATCTCTCACATTATTATTCTGGAAAGGAGGCTGAATCCTTTGTTCTTCATTTTCTCCCCTGTCCCTCTGAATATCATTATTTCGTCTTTCTCTTGGCAAAAACCTAGGGGCAAAAGGTCTTCTAAATTGATTTTTATTTCTTTGTCCTTTAGGTATAGGTTTGTTCTGATTTTTATTTCCCAATTCCAACCTTTCAATCTTAGCAGACAAATTTTTAATAATTTTATTCATTCCATCCATTTTACTGTATGAATATCTTCCTGTAGGATTAGATGTAATGATTTCTTTTTTACCCTTTTTTTCTACAGTTTGATATTTTGTTTCCTCTTTGAGTTTGTTTGAAGCCAAAATATTTGACTCTACTTCCAATGCTGCATCTTGCATATTTTGAAGTGACACGGATTATCTGTCCCTCAATAACAAAGAAAACCCATGATCAAATGAGTTTGCATAAGTTAACTTTGTTGATGTATCGGAGGGTTTTATTTCAGCTGGAATTCTACAGTACATTTTATTGAACCTTTTGGAAAAGTATCCCACAGCTTCATCCTTCTTTCTCTTTAATGATCCAAACTCTGTAATGTAATACAAATAATCTTTAGTATCTCCCGATTATTTCATAAATACTTCTTCTAAAGAATCTATACCATCTATAGAGTTTGGTGGTAATTCTCTAAACCACTTTCTCACCTTACCATCTAAACTTTGAACAAAAACCCTCATCCAAACATCCTCATTTTCAAAATTATGATTGTCTGCATAACTCAAGAATGTATTCCAGTGCTCTTCTGTAGTAACATCCCCTTGGCCATTAAATCTCGGAAGATATTTATGGTAATCTCCTCCTGGGAGAGCATTGAGAGGTTGGGGAAAAACTAATGGGGCATATCTTGCTGCTACCATGGCAGCCATCTGATTCTGAGGGTGTGCCATTCTAGGACTAGAAATATTTGAACTTGTATTAGACTGATGGGTGCTTGAGTGTTGTGATCAAGGAGGAAAATTACTAGGATTTGGCTGATTCACTAGGATGGTCTTAACAAAAGGAATATGGGTTGAAAACAAAGAAGAAGCTCATGTCTGCAATGCTTCCAGTTTAACCTTCTCAGACAGCAAAGGATTTGTGAAGACCTGGAAATTGTCAATTTGAGAAGGGGTAAATAGCAAATCTAATTCTTCTTTTCCTTTTCCTGAATGTGGGTCAAAAGAAGAAATAGGGATAGATGAAGACTCAGGAATATCCAAGGCTAAAGGATGTTTAAACTTTTTTGATGAAGTAGAACTTAAATTTCTCCTAGCCTCTTTTAATATCAGTTCAGGATCTAAGACTCCTGGATTTAAAGGTGATGAGGTATTTCCTCGAGTTCCTATCTTTTTTAAAGCCACTGTAACTTTCTGTAGGTTACAGATTGTAGTCTATAACATATTTCACTAATCATGTTCACCTTCCAAAATCAAAACATAATAATGTCGAATACCCAGGGAAGATATCCTTTCGTTTCTTCGTCCCGAGCAACGGCGCCAGAAGATGTTATCCCTAAAGTTGAACCTAGACTACAGGGCTTCAATCTTAAAGAAATATTTTTTTTAAATAATTCAATAAAATCAAAACAAAAAATGAAGTGGTATGTAATCATAGATATAGGAAAATCACATAATCATTAAAGATCTGTATGACATAAAAATGGAATACAAAATTCAACAACAAGGGAACTATGAGCACGAATTTATGGAATGAACCTGACTCTGTTACTAAAGATTTGAAAGATAACTATATTTTATCATAAGAATCATGTAATGGAATGTAATTGACCATATACAGTATAAATCATAAAAAATACAATTCATAAAATACAACATCAACTCATAATCATAATCATATCAAAGTAGAACCTGTATTGAATATGCAGAGAGTTTCATGTCATACGGTATAGATCATAATTGGATTCCCATCTCTGATTGCCACCCCTTCTATCTAGCTACTATCCATTATATACGAAACCTCTGAGTTTCTGAGATAGTTATCAGATCCTATTTCTATGGATCAAAATCTTTCAAAAATAGCAAAGTCGATCTACTTAAAACAGTCTCAATACAAGTGTAATACAAAATACAAATACAAATAGACATCTGTCAGATTGCTTTCAAAAACCAACTATGACTCTAAGTCTAAAAACTCTTAGAAGCCTCTACCAAGACAGTTAGATCACTTAAAACCCGAGATCTTTTTGTAATCTGGCAAACTCAGCATCTTTGTCCTCCATTTGATTGTACGCATCCTTACTCTAAGTCTTCATGTGTTTGAACTCCGTGGCAGCGACAGCATTCATCAGAAAGATAGTTTACTAAAGAGTCGCAACGATGGGAGACAGTCCGACTAAGCATCTCTGCGGTGTCGGTAAGGCAATGGACACGACCTCTGATCAATGACAAACATTATTCCAACAGCGACGAAATTAGTTCATTTCCCCTCCGAAGCAGCGGGAGCATTCTGGTCTAAGGAGCCAAGGAGCTAGAAGACTAAGCTTCCAAACGCCGAAGAAGAAAACATCGCAACGGTAGTGATTTATAACACTAATGAGCTAGAATACTAAGCTTTCGATCGTCGATGAAGAAAACATCGCAACGCTAGTGATTTATGATTCCGATGAGCTAGAAGACTAAGCTTCTGATCACTGATGAAGAAAACATCGCAACGCTAATGATTTAAGACGCCAATACAGCGGCAGCATTGATGCTTGGGGTGCCACCGGGTTAGAGATTAAAGCTCCTGATCGGTGATTCTTTTCTCTTTCAAGATATTGAAAATAACTTCTGATAATCTACTTCCTTCTCTGTAAAAAATTGGTTTGTCTGCAAAGCTCTCTTAATCTGGTTCAATAGATTCTTCTTTCATAAGGACCATTTCTTCTTGTGGAAGCTTCGAGACTGAACAATCTTCTGAACACACTTGTTTATTTGTGCAAAAGATTTCAGGTATAGACCTTGCAACTCCATAATTAATTTGAAAATCCTGCTGCTTAAACCATCTTCCTCCTTGTGCTGGAACAGAACCCCTATTGCTTTTGCAATAGACTCTTCATTCATCATGATCTTTAAACTCTTGAGCTGAACTGTTCCATCTTTGTAATTTTTTATGAAGGCCGTAGTCACCTGTATATGATAACCCTGGAATTTTTCACAGAAAGTAAACCATCCCACATTTCTCATCAACTGGGATGACCTTGGAAATTGCAGTATCCATTGTGTGTTATTGGGTTCTAATCTGCAAATCAGATCTCCCGGTCTTCTTTTCACCATAATTTCTGAATCTTCTTCCATTGTTACTGTCGGTATTCTGCAAAATTTTCAGAGCTAATGAACTTCACAGAGCTAATGAAATTCGAGAACAATAATATGACAGGTTTTTGTTTTTAGGGAAAAATGGAATATCATTGTCAATTGTCAATACTATCAATATTGGTATCATTACTCATTACACCAAATGCATTGATTTCATATGAAAAACATTTGTGAAAGCAAATGAGTCACACGATGTATGAAATCATTATTTAGACAGGACTGGCTTCAAGAAATAATAATGATACTTTTCAACCATAGTACCGAGCCTGTCAAATTGTAATGCTTGTCATGTGTTTGCATACATCCATATACCATCGTTTCCTTGTCACATTTTTCTCAAAACAAAAACCATCAATGCAATATTTTAAGGAATACTGCTAGTTTTAAGGACTGCTTCCAATTTATATAACCCAATTTATAATTGATCTTCCATAAAACCTCTTGCTCTTAATATAAGTTCATAACTTTAAATAATAAAATATTTGAGCCTTCAAAGGAAATCACAATAAAAATTATAAAAATCATAACACTCAAAAGTATAAATTAGAGTAAAATTAAAGAAATGAACTCACCATAAAAAATGAAAAATAAAATTACAAAAACCCTAGGATAAAAATGAAAAAACAACCTTAGAGATAACATCTGGCTCCGACTGGGGACAAAGCTTTCCCTGTGAAACTTTGAGAACATGTTGACCTGTGCCTTCAAAAAACTGCTAAAATCATTTCTGTCTTATTGGGATGGAGACTTATTCAAAGCAAATGACATATACAATGAATATGTACAATAATCCTTTATCCCTCAATATGTGTGAAAATACTTCAAAAAACATCCATTGACTGGACCTGCAATTTCTTCACCATTCAAATTTTGCAAAATAAAAGTATTGTTTCCCAGAATTTTGATCACTGTAAAAGGCCCTATCAATAAATTATCGAACTTTCAATGCTTACCTTTTTCATCCTTTCATGCATCCCACCTAAGAACAAGGTCACCCACTTCTAAGACATCTTTTTTAACTTTCTTATCAAAGCTTTCCATCATCCTTTTTCTATGCATCTCAACTTTATTTGCAATAGTTTCTCTCTCCTATTGCAATTGAATTATCTAAAACATTCTTCTTCTTATATCATTAGGTTCTTCATTTATTTCATGCATAAATTTAATGACTGGAGAAACTAATTGAACGAGGAACATAGCATCAACTCCATATACCAATTGGAAAGGGGATGTGCCAATTGACTTTTTAATAGTTACTCTAACAGCCCAAAGAGCAAATTTTAATTTGGTATCCCAGCTCCTTTTATTTTCAAATAACATTTTCTTGATACTGTTCACAATATTTTTATTACTAGATTCTGTTAATCTATTACCCTGTGGATAATATGGTGTGGACTGTTTCAATTTAATCATTATTTTCTTCACAAAATTTCATCATCTTTTTTTATTTAAAAGCAGGAGCATTATCAGTAATTCATTTCCTAGGGCATCCAAATCTGCTAAGAATATTTTCCTGTAGGAAATTAATTATGATTTGTTTAGTTGCTCTCCTTGTGGGGATTGGCTCCACCCACTTAGTGAAAAAATCAATTGCAGTTAAAATCCATTTTTGCTAACCACTAGAAGGAGGATGAATTTCACCTATAAAGTCTAAACCCCACTGCTGAAATGGAAAATTTACAGTTATAGGCTTCAAAGGTAATGGCTAAACATTAGAGGAAATTTGGGGTCTAAAATGGGCCTTATAAGAAAACGTGCCAAAATAAGTTTTTGTGAGTTGGAATTCAAGAACCAATAGAATTTCAATAAAATAAGTCAACCATAATGGTTGAATTGACATACTTGTCATTAAAAAAAACTACTTTTTTTGTTCGTATTTTCGACATATCTCATTGTGTTTTTACTCAAATTTCGATCGGGAGAGCTCACATTTTTTCAGGTATTTCTTGTTTTTGGGGTAGCGGGGTCCGTCAAAAGTATGCAGTGTGGGTACTCGTTGGAGGCAGAATCAAATTCCACATCCAACGAGCTCTCCCGATCGAAATTTGAGTAAAAACACAGGGAGATATGTCGAAAATACGAACACAAAAAGTAGTTTTTTTCTTTCTTCCTCCAAAATTAATCAATATTATTTTATTATTTTAACTATTATTTTATTATTTTAACTATTATTTTATTATTTTCCTTAGGAGGCCCATTTTAGACCCCAAAATTCCTCTAATGGTTTATGCTTACCTGCAAACTTTTGACACTCCATGCATGATCTAACCTGATGATACACATCTGAGAAAAGAGTAGTCCAATAATATCCTGCTCTTAGGATTTTAAAAGCAATTGCTTTCCAATACTTGTGTTCACCACATACTCCACTGTGCAATTCAGAAGTAACAGCATCAACTTCTGATTTCTCCAAACACTTCAACAATATTCCTCTAGGATCCTTCCAGTACAAGACCTGATTTATTAAAACATACTTCATTGCTTTGAGTTTTAATGATCTGCATTCATTTCTATTCAATTCTATAGGGCATTGTAGGTATAAAAGGAAATGTACCATATCTTTATACCAATCAGACTCACCATACGTGCTATAAACCTACTGCTTACTGTATTCTGTTGCCATATCTTGTTCTGAATGTTCTGCCATGAAATGAAGATTCAATACCTGAAAATTTGATTCTGTTAGAAGTTTAGATAATCCCTGGCCTTTAACCAATTTTGTTGATTTAATATCCACATCATATTCCATAACCTTTGCTATCCATCTACCTCTTTTTCTCTCACTGTCAGGCTGTGCTAAAATATCCTTGACTACTGAACTTGGAACATATGCCAAAATCTTGGAATGTAAAACATATATTCTGAAAAAATTGAGATCTTTAACTAATGCATATGCTTGTTCTTCCATTGTATTATATTTAAGCTCTAAAACTCTTAATGTTTTACTGAAAAAAAGAAATTGGTTGTTCCAAACCATCTGAATTCTTTTGCAATAACACAGGAGCTATAGTATCTTTAAAAGCAAATGAAAAAATTGCAAAATCCTTTGTATAATCTGGAGCTATCAATATTGGTGCTTCTATTAATGCCTGCGTTATGGATTAAAATGATTGTTTAGCCTAATTTGACCATTTAACTTCCCTATCCTTCTTGAGCATTTCAGTGATATGTTTGATAATTTCTGCAAAATTAGGAATAAACCATCTTAAGAAATTGATTTTCCCAATGAAAGATTGAATCTCCTTTTTATTTCTAGGAATACTGATTTTTAAGATGGCTTTTACTCTTTCTGGATCCATTTTGATTCCTTCAGCGGAAACAATATTCCCTACCAGCTTACGTTCTATCATAGCAAAGTGAGACTTTTTTGGGTTTAATGATAAACCAAATTTTTGTCAATTCATAAAAAGATGATCTTCATCAGACTTGGAGAAAACTGTAATATCATCTTGATATATTACTACAAATTTTTCATTCTCCCCCACAAAAGCTATATACATACCCCTTTGAAAAGTAGCACCTGCGTTCATAAGCCCAAAAGGCATTTTATCATACATAAAGGTCCCCCATGGAGTTGTGAATGTTTTTTTTTCTCTATCTTCAGGTTGTACTGCAATCTGGTTATAACCAGAAATTCCATCAATCATTGAAAGTCTATGAGATCCTACAACCCTCTGCAAAATCTGATCTATTTTCGGTAATGAATAATTATCTTTCAAACAAGATCTGTTCAAGTTGCAGAAATCAACACAAAGCCTTATCTCTCCATTTTTCCTACGTACAGGCACTAAATTTGCAATCCATGATGAATATCTCAGAGATACAATAATTTTTGCATCTAGTAATTTTTTTACCTCTTTTTCAATTACTGGTAGCAATGCTGGGTTAAGCCTTCTAAGTTTATGTTTGAAAGCCTTAGTATTTGGTTTTAGAGGAATTTTATGTTGAATTATGCTAGTGTCATAAGTTTTTAAATCATGACATGACCAAGAAAAAATGTCCACAAATTCTTTTAGCAAACCAACATATTTTTTCTTTTCCTTCTCTGATAGTGATTTTGACAATTTTATCATTTTAGGCTGATCTTCAGAACCAATGTTATAATCGATAACATTCTCCTCAGTAGTCTGCAAGGTGGGATTTAACAATGTGTCATCCTTTGAAAACAACCTCTCTAGTGGAACAAGTCCCTTAAGAATGAAATTTCATTTTAATTCAACAATCTTATGATCAGCTATCGAATAATTTCTACAAGGTTCATTTTCCATCAATTCAAAATCCTGATCTTGATCAATTTCATCATCTGAAAAGTCACCTACTATCTCTAGAAATTCTTTTCGCTCCTGATCATCATGAAAAAATTTCCAATTTTTGATATCATCTGGAACAGAGGGTCTGTATCTCACATCAATTGGATATTTCAAATGTGTTACTTTTGGATCTTTAAAATATGCTGCTGCTAAGGCTGGGGAATCAATTGTTTCATTATATTCTCTTGCAACAAAAGTTATATTGAAAGCTATAAAGAAATTTTCAATTAAATCCGAACCCTAATTTCTATAAACTTTCAAGAAATATTGCTTTTCCTGGTAAACATTTTTTACTTGCTGAATTACTAATTCAGAGTCACCAAACACATCAAGATCTTTAATACCCAAGTCTTTTGCCACTCTTAATCCTAGAATCAAAGCCTCATCGTCAGCAGTATTATTGGTTGTTTTAAATTCCAATTTGTACATAAGGGAAATAACCTCACCTCCAGCTGAAATCAATAACACTCCTGCTCCTGCTCCCTCCTTACTTGATGCAGCATCAAAATACATTTGCCATAAGCCATCTAGCTCCTCTTTATTTATCTGAACTGGAATATCTTTATGAACTTGTAAAACTCCTTCAACTTCATCATTTAATTGCAACATACAAGAACCAAGATTCTCATCAATTGAATAAATAAGATGATTATTAGGGTGTTTACTGTCACTTACCAAATATGCCATTTGTACTTCTCTGTAAAGTCTTCTGAATTATCCTCCAAATAATGGAATTGTAGCATATGAAAGATCCATTTGCAAAGTTCCTCCCACTTTCTTTTCCCAAGATCTAGACAATAGCATACCAAATTTAGGAGAAATATCTGCTACTACTATATCCATCAATACCCTCTTCATAGGTACTTGAGTTAAATTCATCACCAGATCTCTAATAACCCCAATACACTTCACTCCCCTAGAATCAAATGCATATAAATCATGGTATGGTTTAGTAACACTCATCCCTAAATCTTCCATGACTGCTTTTGGCATGAGGTTATGTGAAGCTCCTGAATCTAGTAGACAATTGTGTAGTAGCTAATCATGTATTGAAAAAGTTACATAAAATGGAGGAGGATATTCTGAATTATCATCAGGTGGTTAATCAAAAGTTTTTTGAGCCCACAGTAATAGTAGGTTTTTCATCTTGCAATTTAATTTCTCAGGGAAGATATCCTTTCATTTCTCCATCCCTAGCAATGGCGCCAGAAGATGTTATCCCTAAAGTTGAACCTAGACTACAGGGATTCAAGCTTGAAGAAATCTTTTTTTTTTAAATAATTCAATAAAATAAAAATAAAAACTGAATTGGTATGTAATCAAAGATATAGGAAAATCACATAATCATTAAAGATCTGTATGACATAAAAATGGAATACAAAATTCAACAACAAGGGAACTACGAGCACGAATTTCTGGAATGAACCTGACTCTATCACTAAAGATTTGAAAGATAACTGTATTTTATCATAAGAATCATGTAATGGAATGTAATTGACCATATACATTAGTAAATCATAAAAAATACAATTCATAAATACAAAATCAGCTCATAATCATAATCATATCAAAGCAGAACCTGTATTGAATATGAGGGGAGTTTCATGTAATACAGTATAGATCATAATTGGATTCCCATCTTCGATTGCCACCCCTTCTATCTAGCTACTATCCCTTATATACAAATCCTCTGAGTTTCTGAGATAGTTATCAGATCCTATTTCTATGGATTGAAACCTTTCAAAAATAGCAAAGTCAATCTCCTTAAAACAGTCTTAATACAAGTGTAATACAAAATACAAATAGAAATAGAAATATATGAGATTGCTTTCAAAAACCAACTATGGCTCTAAGTCTAAAAACTCTTAGAATCCTCTACCAAGACAGTTAGATCACTTAAAACCCAGGATCATTTTGCAATCTGGGAAACTCAACATCTTTGTCCTCCATTTGATTGTACGCATCCTTACTCTAAGTCTTCATGTGTTTGAACTCCGTGGCAGCGGCAGCATTCATCGTCAAGATAGTTTATTAAAGAGCCGCAACGACGAGATACAGTCTGACGAAGCATCTCCGCAGTGTCGATAAGGCAAAGGAAATGACCTTTGATCAATGACAAACATTATTCCGACAGTGACGAAATTAGTTCATTTCCCCTCCGAAGAAGCGGGAGCATTTTCGTCTAAGGCGCCGAGGATCTAGAAGACTAAGCTTCCGATCGTCGATGAAGAAAACATCCCAATGCTAGCGATTTATTACGTCGATGAGCTAGAGGAATTGGCTTCCAATCACAGATGAAGAAAACATCACAACACTAGTGATTTATGATGTCGATGAGCTAGAATATTAAGCTTTCGATCGCCGATGAATAAAACATCACAACGCTAGTGATCTAAGACGCCGATACAGCGGCAGCATTGATGCTTGGGGTTCCGATGGGTTAGAGGTCAGAGCTCCCGATCGGTGATTCTTTTCTCTTTCAAGATATTGAAAATAACTTCTGGTAATCTGCTTCCTTCTCTATAAAAACTTGGTTTGTCTGCAAAGCTCTCTTAATCTGGTTCAATAGATTCTTCTTTCGTAAGGACCATCTCTTCTTGCGGAAGCTTCGAGATTGACCAATCTTCTGAAGAAACTTGTTTATTTGTGCAAAATATTTCAGGCACAAACCCTGCAACTTAGTAATTACTTTGAAAATCCAGCTACTTAAACCATCTTTCTTCTTGTGCTGGAATGGAACCCCTATTGCTTCTGCAATAGACTCTTCATTCACCATGATCTTTAAACTCTTGAGCTGAACCAGTCCATATTTGTAATTTTTTATGAAGGCCATAGTCACCTGTATATGATAACCCTGGAATTTTTCACAAAAGGTAAACCATCCCGCATTTCTCATCAACTGGGATGACCTTAGAAATTGTAGTATCCATTGTGTGTTATCAGGTTCCAATCTGCAAATCAGATCTCCTGGTCTTCTTTTCACCACAATTTCTGAATCTTCTTCCATTGTTACTTTCAGCATTCTGCAAACTTTTCAAAGCTAATGAACTTCACAAAGCTAATGAAATTCGAGAACAGTAATATGACAGGTTTTTATTTTTAAGGAAATATGGAATATCACTGTCAGCTGTCAATACTATCAATATTGGTATCATTACTCATTACACCAAATGCGTTGATTTCATATGAAAAACATTTGTGAAAGCAAATGAGTGACATGATGTATAAAATAATTGTTTAGACAAGACTTCCTTCAAGAAATAATAATGATACTTGTCAACCATAGTACCAAGCCTGTCAAATATGTAATGCTTATCATGTGTTTTCATACATCCATATACCATCGTTTCCTTGTCACATTTTTTTCAAAACAAAAACCATCAATGCAATATTTTAAGGAATACTGCCAGTTTTAAGGACTGCTGCGAATTTATATAACCCAATTTATAATTGATATTGCATAAAACCTCTTGCTCTAAATATAGGTTCATAACTTCAAATAATAAATGATTTGAGCCTTCAAAGGAAATCACAATAAAAAATATAAAAATTATGACACTCAAAGGTATAAAATAAGGTAAAATTAAAGAAATGAACTCACCATAAAAAACAAAAATTATAAAACCCTAGGATAAAAATGAAAAAACAACCTTAGAGATAATATCTGGCTCCGACTGGGGACAAAGCTTTCCCTATAAAACTTTGAGAACATGTTGACCTGTGCCTTCAAAAAACTGCTACAGTCATTTCTCACTTATTGCGCTGGAGTCTTATTCAAATCAAATTATATATATATATAATGAATATGTACAATAATCCTTTATCCCTCAATATGTGTGAAAATACTTCAGAAAACATCCATTGACTGGACCTGCAATTTTTTCACCATTCAAATTTTGCAAAATAAAAGTATTGTTTCCCAGAATTTTGATCACTGTAAAAGGCCCTATCCATAAATTATCAAACTTTCCATGCTTACCTTTTTCATCCTTTCATGCATCCCACCTGAGAACAAGGTCACCCACTGCTAAAACATCTTTTTTAACTTTCTTATCAAAGCTTTCCTTCATCATTTTTCTATGCATCTAAGCTGTATTTTCAATATTTTCTCTCTCCTGTTGCAATTGAATTATCTGAAACATTCTTCTTCTTATATCATCAGGTTCTTCATTTATTTCCTGCATAAATTTAATGACCGAAGAAACTAATTAAACAAGGAACACAGCATCAACTCCATATACCAATTGGAAAGGGGATGTGCCAATTGACTTTTTAATAGTTACTCTATAAGCCAAAAGAGAAAATTTTGATTTGGTATCCCAACTCCTTTTATTTTCAAATAACATTTTATTGATATTGTTCACAATATTTTTATTACTGGATTCTGCTAATTCATTACCCTGTGGCTAATATGGTGTGGACTGTTTCAAGTTAATATTATTTTCTTCACAAAATTTCATCATCTTAAGTAGGAGCATTATCAGTGATTAATTTTCTAGGGCATCCAAATCTGCTAAGAATATTTTCCTATAGGAAATTAATTATGATTTGTTAAGTTGCTCTCCTTGTGGGTATTGCCTCCACCCACTTAGTGAAAAAATCAGTTGGAGTTAAAATCCATTTGTGCTAACTACTAGAAGGAGGATGAATTTCACCTATAAATTCTAAACCCCACTGCTGAAATGGACCATTTATTGTTATAGGCTTCAAAGGTAATGACTGAAGCTTATTCTTACCTGCAAACTTTTGACACTCCACACATGATCTAACATGATGATACACATCTGAGAAAAGAGTAGGCCAATAATATCCTGCTCTTAGGATTTTAAAAGCAGTTGCTTTCCAATACTTGTGTCTACCACATACTCCAATATGCAATTCCGAAGTAACATCATCAACTTCTGATTTCTCCAAACACTTCAACAATATTCCTCCAGGATCCTTCCAGTACAAGACCTGATCTATTAAAGCATACTTCATTTCTTTGAGTTTTAATGATCTGCATTCATTTCTATTCAATTCTAGAGGGCATTGTAAGTATAAGAGGAAGTATACAATATCTTTATACCAATCAGACTCACCATACCTGCTATAAACCTGCTGCTTACTGTATTCTGTTGCCATATCTTGTTCTGAATTTTCTGCCATCAAATGAAGATTCAATACCTGGCAATTTGATTCTATTAGAAGTTTAGCTAATCCTTGGCCTTTTACCAATTTTGTTGGTTTAATATCCACATCATATTCCATAACCTTTGCTATCCATCTACCTCTTTTTCCCTCACTGTCAGGCTGTGCTAAAATCTCCTTGACTGCTGAACTTCGAACATATACCAAAATCTTGGAATGTAAAACATATATTCTAAAAAATTTGAGAGCTTTAACTAATGCATATGCTTGTTTTTCCGTTGTATTATATTTAAGCTCTGAATCTCTTAATGTTTTACTGAAAAAAGAAATTGGTTGTTCCAAACCATCTGAATTCTTTTGCAATAACACAGTAGCTATAGTATCTTTAGATGCAAATGAAAAATTTGCAAAATCCTTTGTATAATTTGGAGCTATCAATATTGGTGCTTCTATTAATGCCTACTTTATGGCTTCAAATGATTGTTTAGCCTGATTTGACCATTTAACTTCCCTATCCTTCTTGAGCATTTTAGTGATATGTTTGATAGTTTCTGCAAAATTAGGAATAAACCTTCTTAAGAAATTGATTTTTCCAATGAAAGATTGAATCTCCCTTTTATTTCTAGGAATACTGATTTTTAAGATGGCTTTTACTCTTTCTAGATCTATTTTGATTCCTTCAGCAGAAACAATATGCCCTAACAGCTTACCTTCTGTCATAGCAAAGTGAGACTTTTTTGGGTTTAATGATAAACCAAATTTTCGGCACTTCATAAAAATCTATCTCAAATGTTTCAGATGATCTTCATCAGAATTGGAGAAAACTGTAATATCATCTTGATATATTACTACAAATTTTTCATTCTCCCCCACAAAAGCTATATCCATAGCCCTCTGAAAAGTAGCACCTGCGTTCATAAGCCCAAAAGGAATTTTATCATACATAAAGGTCCCCCATGGAGTTGTGAATGCTATTTTTTCTCTATCTTCAAGCTGTACTGTAATCTGGTTATAACCAGAAAATCCATCAATCATTGAAATTCTATGAGATCCTACAACCCTCTGCAAAGTCTGATCTATTTTTGGTAATGAATAATTATCTTTCAAACAAGATCTGTTCAAGTTGCGAAAATCATCACAAAGCCTTATCTCTCCATTTTTCTTACGTACAGGCACTAAATTTGCAATCCATGATGAATATCTCAGAGGTACAATAATTTTTGCATGTAGTAATTTCTTTACCTCTTTTTAAATCGTGATATGACCAAGCAAAAATGTCCACAAATTCTTTCAGCAAACCAACATATTTTTTCTTTTCCTTCTCTGACAGTGATTTTGACAATTTTATGATTTTAGGCTGATCTTCAAAACCAATGTTATAATCTATAACATTATCCTTAGTAGTCTGCAAGGTGGGATTTAACAATGTGTCATCCTTTGACAACAACCTCTCTAGTGGAACAAGTCCCTTAGGAATGAAATTTCCTTTTAATTCAACAATCTTATGATCAACTATCAAATCATTTCTACAAGGTTCATTTTCCATCAATTCAAAATCTTGTTCTTGGTCAATTTCATCATCTGAAAAATCACCTACTAACTCCAGAAATTCTTTTATCTCCTCATCATCATGAAAAAGTTTCCAATGTTTGATATCATCTGGAACAGAGGGTCTGTATCTCACATCAATTGGATATTTCAAATGTGTTACTTTTGGAACTTTAAAATATGTTGCTTCTAAGGCTAGGGAATCAGTTGTTTCATTATATTCTCTTGGAACAAAATTTATATTGAAAGCTTTAAAGAAATTTTCAATTAAATCCCAAACCTGATTTCTATAAACTTTCAATAAATACTGCTTTACCTGGTAAACATTTTTTACTTGTTGAATTACTAATTCAAACTTGCCAAACACAACAAGATTTTTAATACCCAAGTCTTTTGCCGCTCTTAATCTCAGAATCAAAGCCTCATACTCAACAGTATTATTGGTTGTTTTAAATTCCAATTTATACATAAGGGAAATAACCTCACCTCCAACTGAAATCAATAACACTCCTGCTCTTGCTCCCTCCTTACTTGATGCACCATCAAAATACACTTGCCATAAGCCATCTGGCTCCTCTTTCTTTATCTGAATTGGAATACCTTTATGAACTTGTAAAACTCCTTCAACTTCATCATTTAATTGCAACATACAAGAACCAAGATTCTCATCAATTGAATAAATCGGATGATTATTAGGGTGTTTACTGTCACTTACCAAATATGCCATCTGTACTTCTCTGTAAAGTCTTCTGAATTCTCCTCCAAATACTGGAATTGTAGCATAGGAAAGATTCATTTGCAGAGTTCCTCCCACTTTCTTTGCCCAAGATCTAGACAATAGCATACCAAATTTAGGAGAAATATCTCCTACTGCTATATCTATAAATACACTCTTCATAGGTACTTGAGTTAAATTCACCACTAGATCTTTAACCCCAATACACTTCACTACCCTAGAATGAAACGCATATAAATCATGGTATGGTTAAGTAACACTCATCACTAAAGCTTCCATGACTGCTTTTGGCATGAGGTTATGTGAAGCTCCTGAATCTAGCAACCAATTATGTAGTAGCTGATTATGTATTGAAAAAGTTACATAAAATGGAGCAGGATATTCTGAATTATCATCAGGTTAATCAAAATTGTTTGAGCCCACAGTAATAGTAGGTTTTTCATATTGCAAATTAATTTCATCTTATGGGATAGGGATAGGATTCACTTCATTTTTTAAAGTTTTAAAAGTTGCTTCCCTCTAAGCTTTGTTCTTAATCAACTCTCTTAAAGGAACAAGGATTTTGACTTTATTAAGCTCATGCTCCAAATTGAACCCACTTGTAGCTTTATTCACCTCCTCAAGACTTACCACTTCATCTTTTTTCTGATTTGAAGACATATTTTGTTTAATAGGATTAGCTTTCACCATATTTTTAGCCTGTGCTGCATGTTTTACCCCTGATCTAAGACCATATGATTTTTGTGGTATTTCCTGACAAATTTCAAGCATATACATTTGATAATTATTTTCTTCATAATGATCTAGTTCTATAGAATAATGATAATCAGCTTTAGTCAGAAAATGAGAAGAAGAATCATCATCAAACCGACTAATGTTGTGTTCCTGTTCTTCCAAATCATCTAACTCCCCTTCATCTATCTCATATGACTCATCATCTCTCACATTATTATTCTGAAAAGGAGGTTGAATCCTTTGTTCTTCATTTTCTCGCCTGTCCCTCTGAATATCATTATTTCATCTTTCTCTTGGCAAAAACCTAGGCGCAAAAGGTCTTCTAAATCGATCTTGATTTATTTGTCCTTCAAGTATAGGTTTGTTCTAATTTTTATTTCCCAATTCCAACCTTTCAATCTTAGCAGACAAATTTTTAATAAATTTATTCATTTCATCCATTTTACTTTCTGAATATCTTCCTGTAGGATTAGATGTAATGATTTCCTTTTTATCCTTTTTTTCTACAGTTTGATATTTTGTTTCCTCTTTGAGTTTGTTTGAAGCCAAAATATTTGACTCTACTTCCAATGTTGCATCTTGCATATTTTGAAGTGACACAGATTTTCTTTCCCTCAATAACAAAGAAAATCCATCATCAAATGAGTTTGCGTAAGTTAGCTTTGCTGATGTCTCGGAGGGTTTTATTTCAGCTGGAATTCTACTGTACATTTTATTGAACCTTTTGGAAAAGTCTCCCACAGCTTCATCCTTCTTTCTCTTTAATGATCCAAACTCTGTAATGTAATACAAATAATATTTAGTATCTCCCCATTGTTTCATAAATACTTCTTCTAAAGCATCTATACCATCTATAGAGTTTGGTGGTAATTCTCTAAACCACTTTCTCATCTCACCATCTAAACTTTGAAAAAAAACCCTCATCCAAACATCCTCATTTTCAAAATTATGATTGTCTACATAACTCAAGAATGTATTCCAGTGCTCTTCTGCAGTAACATCCCCTTGGCCATTAAATCTTGGAATATATTTCTGGTAATCTCCTCCTGGGAGAGCATTGAGAGGATGGCGCAAAACTAATGGGGCATATCTTGCAGCTACCATAGCAGCCATCCGATTCTGAGGGTGAGCCATTCTAGGACTAGAAATATTTGAACTTGTATTAGACTAATGGGTGCTTGAATGTTGTGATGAAGGAGGAAAATTACTAGGATTTGGCTGATTCACTGGGATGGTCTTAACAAAAGGAATATGGGTTGAAAAACAAAGAAGAAGCTCCTATTTGCAATGCTTCAAGTTTAACCTTCTCAGATAGCAAATGATTTGTGAAGACCTGGAAATTGTCAATTTGAGAAGGGGTAAATAGCATATCTAATTCTTCTTTTCCTTTTTCTGAATGTGGGTCAAAAGAAGGAACAGGGAAAGATGAAGACTCAGGAATCTCCAAGGCTGAAGGATGTTTAAACTTTTCTGATGAAGTAGAACTTAAATTTCTCCTAGCCTCTTTTAATATCTGTTGAAGATCTTAGACTCCTGGATTTAAAGGCGATGAGGGATTTCCTCGAGTTCCTATCTTTTTTGAAGCCACTGTAACTTTTTGTAGGTGACTGATTGTAGTCTATAACCGATTTCACTGATCTTGTTCACCTTCCAAAATCAGATACATAAGAATGTCGAATACTCAGGGAAGATATCCTTTCGTTTCTCCGTCTCTGGCAATGGCGCCAAAAGATGTTATCCCTAAAGTTGAACCTAGACTACAGGGGTTCAATCTTAAAGAAATCTTTTTTTTTTAAATAATTTAATAAAATCAAAATAAAAACTGAAGTGGTATGTAATCAAAGATATAGGAAAATCACATAATCATTAAAGATATATATGACATAAAAATGGAATACAAAATTCAATAACAAGGGAACTACAAGCACGAATTCATGCAATGAACCTGACTCTGTCACTAAAGATTTGAAAGATAACTGTATTTTATCATAAGAATCATGTAATGGAATGTAATTGACCATATACAGGATAAATCATAAAAAATACAATTCATAAAAAACAAAATCAACTCACAATCATAATCATATCAAAGCAGAACCTGTATTGAATATGCAGAGAGTTTCATGTCATACAATATAGATCATAATTGGATTCCCATCTCCAATTTCCACCCCTTCTATCTAGCTACTATCCCTTATATACAAAACCTTTGAGTTTCTGAGATAGTTATCAGATCCTATTTCTATGGATCGAAATCTTTCAAAAATAGCAAAGTCGATCTCCTTAAAATAGTCTTAATACAAGTGTAATACAAAATACAAATAGAAATAGACATCTGTCAGATTGCTTTCAAAAACCAACTATGACTCTAAGTCTAAAAACTCTTAGAAGCCTCTACCAAGATAGTTAGATCACTTAAACCCCGGGATCTTTTCACAATCTGGCAAACTCAACATCTTTGTCCTGCATTTGATTGTACAAATCCTTACTCTGAGTCTTATGTGTTTGAACTCCGTGGCAGCGACAGCATTCATCGGCAAGATAGTTTACTAAAGAGCCGCAACGGCGGGAGATAGTCCGACTAAGCATCTCCGTAGTGTCGGTAAGGCAACAGACACAGCCTCCGATCAATGACAAACATTATACCGACAGCAACGAAATTAGTTCATGTCCCCTCCAAAGCAACGGGAGCGTTCCGGTCTAAGGCGCCGAGGAGCTAGAAGACTAAGCTTCCAATCATCGATGAAGAAAAACATCGCAATGTTATTGATTTATGACCCCGATGAACTAGAAGACTAAGCTCCCAATTGTCGATGAAGAAAACATCGCAATGCTAGTGATTTATGACACCGATGAGCTAGAAGACTAAGCTTCCGATCGTCCATGAAGAAAACATCGCAACGCTAGTGATTTAAGATGCCGATACAGTGGCAACATTGATGCTTGGGGTGCCGACGGGTTAGAGGTCAGAGCTCCCGATCGACAATTCTTTTCTCTTTCAAGATATTGAAAATAACTTCTGATAATCTGCTTCCTTCTCTGTAAAAACTTGGTTTGTCTGCAAGGCTCTCTTAATTTGGTTCAATAGAGTCTTCTTTCATAAGGACCATCTCTTCTTGTGGAAGCTTTGAGACTGAACAATCTTCTGAACACACTTGTTTATTTGTGCAAAAGATTTCAGGTATAGACCCTGCAACTCCGTAATTACTCTGAAAATCCTACTGCTTAAACCATCTTTCTCCTTGTACTGGAATAGAACCCCTATTGCTTCTACAATAGACTCTTCATTCACCATGATCTTTAAACTCTTGAGCTGAACCATTCCATCTTTGTAATTTTTTATGAAGACCATAGTCACCTGTATATCATGATAACCCTGGAATTTTTCACAGAAAGTAAACCATCCCGCATTTCTCATCAACTGGGATGACCTTGGAAATTGCAATATCCATTGTGTGTTATCAGGTTCCAATCTGCAAATCAGATCTCCTGGTCTTCTTTTCACCACAATTTCTAAATCTTCTTCCATTGTTACTTTCGACATTCTGCAAACTTTTTAGAGCTAATGAACTTCACAGAGCTAATGAAATTCAAGAACAATAATATGACAGGTTTTTATTTTTAGGGAAATATGGAATATCAATGTCAACTGTAAATACTATCAATATTGGTATCATTACTCATTACACCAAATGCCTCGATTTCATATGAAAAACATTTGTGAAAGCAAATGAGTGACATGATGTATAAAATCATTATTTAGACAGGACTGCCTTGAAGAAATAATAATGATACTTTTCAACCCTAGTACCGAGCCTGTCAAATATGTAATGCTTATCATGTGTTTGCATACATCCATATACCATCGTTTACTTGTCACATTTTTTTCAAAACAAAAACCATCAATGCAATATTTTAAGGAATACTGCCAGTTTTAAGGACTGCTGCCAATTTATATAACCCAATTTATGATGATGATGATGATGATGGTTAACGTCCCCTGAGACCAAACTTTGGTCTATCGGACCTAAAGAAGAGAATTAATTAGTTTGCTTTAAAGTTATATTTCTATGCTCAAAGAGCTTGGAAAGAAGCGTCCCGAGCTTACTATAATTTTGACAGGCTAAAAGGCTAGGAAAGTCGGTATTGCAACAAAAATTATGAAACTGGGATCTAATGTGGGTGTACGCAGGGCACTCTAAGAGGAAGTGATTTTCATCTTCAATGTTCTTACTCTCACAAAGGTGGCAGATCCTTTCTACCCATAGTGTTTTAGGGACTGTCCAACGACCAGTTTCGNATAACAGGAGTCTAGTCATAGCTAGGCTCTCGATGGGGGAAAGACCCACTTCTATAAGGAGAATAGGATAGGGTGTATTGTTTTTTATTTTGAGGTTATATGTTATAAAACGCTTCTGGATTTGTTCAATCTTTCTCCAGGATTCTCTAGAGATGCTGCAACCCCAAACCTCACACCCATACAAGATGACAAGAGTGAAAAACCTTTTGCTCTTAGTATAAGTTCATGACTTTAAATAATAAATGATTTGAGCCTTCAAAGGAAATCACAATAAAAAATATAAAAATTATGACACTCAAAGGTATAAAATAAGGTAAAATTAAAGAAATGAACTCACCATAAAAAATATTAAAAAAAAAATTATAAAACCCTAGGATAAAAATGAAAAAACAACCTTAGAGATAACATGCTCAATGCAATCTATATATTAGTTGTAATTTATTATAAATCCCAATATATCAAATATATATGTTTTTACCTATTCCTAATATATTAATCTTATTAATATATTTATTACTAATTTAACATCATTGTACATAATCATTTTAACAACCCATTATGCGTAGCTACATAAGCCTAAAAAACATATACGTCCCAGCCATCTAATAGACCAACAACTAAGTCAACTGTTGACTTGGCTGTTAGTCTATTGGATAACTTGAACGTACATATTTGTTAAGAATAAGCGTGTTAACCAACATAAAATGATTTAAACAATGTTGGTGTGTATTTATTCTATAAAATATAATTATGTATCGAAAGTAGTTTGAGCTCTTACGCAGCTACTCTTTTATTCAAATACGATATGCTCAATCTTTAAAATACCATATCAAAATCCACAATTATATAGCAAAATCCAGAATTACATTATATTTGCGCCTGCACTTGCCCAGAAATGAAACCTAACGAATACAATAATAAAGAGTTTTGTCAGATCAATGAAGTTGGATCCCGGCATGGCGACTCGTTACCGTGAAATTTATTTAACAATCAGAACTCAAGCTTCTCGGGAGGCAAATGATGGAGGGCCGTTGGATGCTTCTATTGAACGGTCCTCCAGCATTTGTTTCGGTCCAACATGGAAATGATAGCCACGTTAATTATTCTTTGTTATAATTCAATAAATATTTAAGGTGGCGACTAACAGATCGAAATGATAGCGAAGCTAATTATTGTTTCCTATATTCAAGAAACATATTGAATAAAGGAGTCCATGTTTTTCCAGGCTGCTCCTCCCTCTTCCGAAACTGCCTCAACCGCAGCTTCACTCAAAGCCTTCACCCTCACCTTCATTTCCTCGTCCGCCATTAAACTTCGCACCGCCCTGTTTACCTCATCCTTTTCAGCTATCCCGTTGTTCGTCGTCATCTCCACCGCCACTTTGGTTTCCCTCGCCAAAAGCAGAGCGTTGCCAGGCTGGTCCGATTGCAGCGGCAACGCAATCATCGGAACACCCGCCACCACGCTCTCAAGAGCCGAATTCCATCCGCAGTGGCTGATAAAAGCTCCTGTGGCTTTGTGTGCCAAAATCACCGTCTGCGGTGCCCACCCCGTCTCTATCAGGCACCGCCCCTCCACCCGTCGCTCGTAGCCTTCCGGCAGCAGATCCGCTTTCCACTCCTCCACTGACGCCACCCCTCCCGCGACGGCGACTCTCGAGTCCGGCGACCGCAGCACCCACAGGAAGGGCAGCCCACTCGCCTCCAGACCCAGAGCCAGCTCTGTCACCTGCAACGGAGAAATATATGTCTCCGTGCCAAATGACACGTACACGACAGAGCCTGGCGTTTGCCGGTCTAACCACTCTACGACCTCGCTCTCCCGAGGTCCACTGATTTTATCCCCTAGCTGGAGATCAGTCACCGGCCCGACGTCCCACACCGGCTTGACCTCATTGCCTCCAACACCAACGCTTTTGAGATGTCGGAGGAAATTCGGCTCCATTTCCAAGAACGTATTAACAAGAATCCCGTCCGATATCCGCGTGAAGTCCATATGCCGATAAAGTTCTGCCGTCATCACGTCCGTTAAGGCGAAGTTGCCGACGGTATCAGCTATCTCCGGCAGCGACTGCGTCGCCTCGTCGTCGAGGAACATGGCCTCCATGCACAGCCACAAATGCGCGCTCATAGGATTGAAAGTGAAAGACCGGACGTCGAACTTGGCCGCCACCTGGGCTGACCAGCCCATGAAGAGGTCGTAGATGAGAACAAGGCGGTCAGGGGGCGACATACCCCTGGATTCGTAGTATTCGCGGCCAGTGAGCTCGGCCATTAGACCCTCGAAGGGTTTCTCCATTTTGTGTACAAGATCAAATATTATAGGCAACATATCACGGGAGACTTTATTGAAATTCTGTCGGCCTGGTGGCAGAGGAGATTCAGGGACAGGTAAATTCTCAAAATAAAAGGGCAGATCACCCCATCCCTCCGCTTGGGAGCGGAGAAATTGGACGTTTGAAGGGAGTGTAACGTAGATAACTGTTACGCCTCTGGTCGCCAGCATTCTTGAGAGGTGAAGAAATGCATTGAAGTGACTGTGGCCTAAGAAGGGCAGCAATACCGCGTACAATCTTGTTGTTGTTTTTCTGTTGCAACCTTCCATGGCAACTAGATTGATCAGCACTAATTTCTCCTTCGGCAAACGTGTTGTTATGTTTGTGTTGATCCGAAGTACATATGCCGTGCACCACTCCCTATATCGATATATTTTTCAATTTTCAAACCTGGAAAATCCAAAAACGCTATCGTCATTCATTACGTTGTATGTATGATTTTCCAAAAACGCTATTCTCATTCATTACGTTATAGGTATGGAAACGTAATTTTTACAGTGTTTAGAATCTTATTATTAATTTATTAATCATTTTTATACTTGCAGGCTGCCGTAGGCAGGTTATATTGCTATCTTTCATGGTAATCCTTATTTACTGGACAGACTTTCCTTCGGGAAGGGAGCCTGTCGAATGGACACGGTCATCCGACGGTGTCCATTGGACAGGCTCCCCTCCCGAGAGAATAGGCTGACTTTCAATTAGTTTCAAATATTTCAAAAAGTTTTACAAATTTTCAATATTAAATTAAATATTTCAAAAAATTAAAAAAATTAATTAATTTAAAAAATTGAAATTTCTATTTAATGAATACTCAAACAAATTAAAAAAAATTAATTAATTTTAAAAATTGAAATTCCTATTTAATGATGGCTTAAAACACTTGACGTAATAAATTTTATGTAGTTATAATTTTAAAATTAATAAAAATCAAAATATTCAAAATTTTGAGGTTTGTCTCCTCCATAACTATAATTTTACTACTTTTATTTCTATTTAATGCCAACCATACATAATAATATTGCACAGCTGCTATTTAATTTTTCTATGTAAAAATATATCTTTTTGTACATATTTAGACTTTTGGTACACATTAACTAAATTAGTATTTGTATCAAGAGGAACAAAAGAATGCCTAGTCGAACATATATTTTCACATGAATAGAAGATTCATAAAAAATAAAAAATTCTAGATGAATAAAAGGTTTGAAAGATTAAAAATGTGAGAACATTATAAACATTAAAATGATAGGTAGAAGATTTATTTATAACTTGTATTGAAGGAACAAGTATTAAGATACACTTATATAGGAATGATTGGTTATAAAACCATATAGTGAGTTGGAGAAAGATAAGCAATCAAGTTGAAAAGAGAAGGGACTGACATTGTGGCATTTCGTAAACAAGCTACATCTAAAAGGTGGAGCATATTATTTCAAAACTAAAGAGGAAATATCCTTTATAAAATATGTCATTCATCAAGGTTGATTCGGTTAAGAATGATATATTACCAAGTTAAATTTGGGTCATGCCACTCCAACTCCCAAGTCAATGTGCTTCTCTGAGCTTTGTGCCGCACTAATACACTTCTATAACATCTATACTAAATTGCATTCAACATGCGTGGATTTTCTATCAAAATTTTCAACATAATTCACTTTATGAAAACATTAAAAAAATCGGACTCCAATAAAAGAATGTGTGATGGATACAAGGTAGTGGAATGTAAGATTAGGAGAACAAAATGAAGACTTTCCAGCATGTATACATTCTTCATCATCATAACCTCATAAAAATCGCCATATGTCTTCACTTATGGAGGCTAATTTTAAACTTTAAGAGTGGCCACTGGCCATCTCCATATCACAAGGTGATGTTCATTTTCCATTTATATTATTGGAAACCCTCTGTGTTCTCTTTGTTTGTATTTTAATATAATTGAAAAAAATTCACTAGTTATAAATATAAATGAAGAGAGATAAATCAGAGATTAACTTTAGGGAAATTTCGAACTTTGGTTCAATAACATGCAAGTGACATGTTTTTTCTTGTTTGTAATTCAATATGAATAACCACTTATACTATGAAATGATAACTTTTTTCCAGGAGAAAAATAGCATTTCCTTGATATTCATATGAATCAAAGTAAACCTTTGTTCATCAACAAAATAATACATATCAATATACAGCTTCCTCAAAACATCCATCCAAGACTTGGATTCTATTATTCCACTAAAAAAAAACTCACAAAAGTAATCAGCAAGAAGAGCACTAACATAAGGTACCAACTGGTTTATTGCACCATCATTCTCCAAACTTGAAAGGAGAGCAAACTTATAAGATCTTTCAGTCTCCCTCCCGAATCAATTCAGCATCAACATTCAACCCCAGACAGATCAATAATTCTGAGGAGGCACTCAGCTGGAATGAGATATCATAATAGCACTTTGTCAAAACAATCATCATAGATGATATTAAAAAAAAAAACAGACACATAAAAGTGAAATATTCTAGCTCAAAAGAGTTGTGCTGAGCCATGCCAAATGCTTGCTCCCTCAATAAATTCCATGTAATATAGTACCCCAGCTGGAATATGGAGTGCCTCCTTAGAGAGATGATTCACTTGAACATTGAATTCTTTGAATACATGAATTGATTCGAGATGGATAAAGTAAGATCGAAGATTCATGATCTCAATACACCAACCTACCAGTTCAAGTGTCTCCAAGGAAGCAAATCCATTGAACGAATTGATAATAGCCGATGAGTCCCCTCTGATATGCAAGTAAGCGATCCTAATGTGCTTTGAAAAGATAAGAAGCACCCAAAGTGCAAGAAGTTATGACCAAGTGTTAGTGCTCTGGCTGCATACAAGTTTAAGGAGGAAGTAATGGTCCTTGTTTAACATAATGTGTACTCCTACACCACCCTTAAGTAAGGCTGAGGCTCCATCAAAAAAACCAACAGGAAATTCTTATACCGGAGACACGCCAATTAAATTTATGGGAATCTTAGTAGATACTTTCACTTTGTGTTTAGATAGTTGTTCCATAATAAAATGAATGGTGAGAATTGGTGAAGGGAAAATATCTTCAAATAGAACTCTGTTACACAGAAGCCAAAGCTTCCACGTCATGAGGAGAGGAAGATACCTCATCTCTCTTTCAATCTTGGTCCATCAACAACATGGAGTAAATATGTCGGCTCATTCCAGTTGATGGCTCGATGTAGGATCGAACTGAGGCCAACAATGACCTCCCTGGTGAATTTACAGTCAACAAATAGATGGTTAATTGTTTCTACATCACACCTACATAAATAGCATCGGTTGGGTCCTGTCCAACCCTTTTTGAGCAAATTATCCCAGGTATTAATCATGTTGCGTAGGCAGAGCCAGACGAGCATATAACTTTTAGAGCTAAACTGAATTTCCACATGTTAACTAAAAAAATTTCAGGTGAATCCTGGCAGTGATAATGGGCAATGCAAGCATATGCCAGTTGTGTTGTCACTTGACCCAAGTGTTTGTCATACATCCAGACCAAGGAGTCTCGGTTGTCTGATGGTCGAATGCAGCCATGTGAGAGTCCACCGATATATTTATTCCACATAACCTTCCAATCCCCTTCCAATTCCAGTTCCTTTGCTGAGAGCCAGTACTGTTGAGAAATATAATTAGAACCATTCAAATGTGCATCAACCAAAGAGGTAATTCCGTAGTCCTCCAGATAATATTTGAGACCCTCAGGTAGAATATATGCAGAGTTGGAGCCAACAATTGGATCCACCCCAATCTTAATTCCTCTCCCATTCCCCACTCTCCATCCCAGCCATCTCGTTAGCCACATTAAGGTTCTAATAAATCCATTCCAGATGTGTGACGAGCCCTTAAGAGAGAAGGAACGAGAATGAATCCATTCAACCACAGACCTGTTTTTTAAATATTTGAAGGAGATGATAGTCGACCAATTACCATTACGCTGAAGTACCATCCAAAAGAATTTGATTCTGAGCGCCTTACTAAACCATTACAGGTTTAGTATGTTCCATCCCCCCAAGTCAAAGGGTCTAGAAATCACATGCCAATCTAGTAAATGAATCTTCGAGTTACCAGAAGAACTGCCCCAAAGAAAATTGATTATGGCACGTCTGAGAAAGTTCAAAATTCGGATTGTGGCATCCTTTCCAGTGTTAGCCAGTAAACAACTAGCCCCGTCAGTACTGCTTTAACCAGTATCAATCGACCGTCTAGGCTCAATAGACGGTAGGACCAATTACTGATTCTTTTCTCAAATTTTTTTAATAACCAGTGCCAATCATTTGCATGATATCCCACAGGTTTCAAGTAGAAACCCAAATACTTGAACCCCTCAGATAATGGTTCCATTTTATAAGGAAGGATTTCTTCCACAAGATGCATGATGCTCATATCAACTTCATTATACAAAAAAGAGTATTTTGCTTCACTAATGCTCATGCCCGTTGCTGAGCAGAAGAGATCTAAGAGTTTCTTGAAATGATGCCATTCCTCAAAAGTCCATACTCCAAACAATAACACAGGGTGTGTGCAAGAAGTTGATGGACCTTTTAGATGCAATGGTAGAATGAAGTCAATCATGCTTGATCCATAAAATAGAAATCATCCCAAGCAATCCCGACCCTGCCAAGCCTAATCCCAAGGTTGCCAACATGCATGCCAATTAGGATAGTAGACAAAAACTCGCGCGCATTTTGCTTCACTAATACGCTCTCCCATTTTGCTTCAATAAAACGCGCACGCGTTTTGCTTCACTAAAACGCGCTCCCGTTTTGCTTCAATAAAACACGCTCCCGTTTTGCTTCACTAAAACGTGCTCCCGTTTTGCTTCAATAAACTTAGTACTAGAGTTATGTTTATAGGTATAAAGTTTTATTTATGGCTAAGAATTGCATAAAATGATTAACTCTTTGGACTTTGTTTAAACTTTAAACCCACGTTATGATCTAATATGGATTTAACTTTGTTAAAGTTTTAATTCTATGATAGATTTGTTTAAAATTTATATCAATCCATACTATATTGGTATAAACTATGGACTTAAATGTGGATTTATAACTATGCGGAAGTTTGAAAGATAAGTTTAGAGGGCTCCACAACTAGCAAGTTTTAACGCTACGCCAAGTGGAAGGTTTGATGTTGCACTTTAGGCTTGAATGGTGATGGTGAGGATGATGATGATGATGTCCATGATGTTGATGGTGATGATGTTGATGGTGATGGTGAGGATGATGATGATGATGTCCATGATGTTGATGGTGATGACGTTGATGGTGATGACGTTGATGGTGATGATGATGATGAGGATGACGTTGATGATGTTGATGGTGATTGACGATGATCAAGGTGAGGATGATGATGATGATGATGAGGATGATGTTGATGATGTTGATGGTGATGATGATGATGAAGGTGAGGATGATGATGATGATGAAGGTGATGACGATGATGAGGATGAGGATGATGATGAGCATGATGATGATGATATTCGTGATGTTGATGGTGATGATGATGATGAGGATGATGATGATGAATGATGATGATGTTCATGATGTTGATGGTGAGTATGATGATGATGATGTTCATGATGTTCATGATGTTGATGATGATGATGTTGATGGTGTTCATGATGTTGATGGTGATGATGTTGATGGTGATGTTGAGGATGATGATGATCATGTCCATGATGTTGATGGTGATGACGTTGATGGTGATGATGGTGATGGTGATGATGATGATGAGGATGATGCTA
>LPNX010081204.1:112593-140267 GCA_001517045.1 Pseudotsuga menziesii | reverse complement strand
GATGTTGATGGTGTTCATGATGTTGATGGTGATGATGTTGATGGTGATGGTGAGGATGATGATGATGATGTCCATGATGTTGATGGTGATGATGATGATCTTCATGATGTTGATGGTGAGGATGATGATGAGGATGATGTTGATGAACTTGATGGTGATGATGATGATGAAGGTGAGGATGATGATGATGATGATGATGAGGATGATGATGAGTATGATGTTGATGAACTTGATGGTGATGATGATGATGAAGGTGAGGATGATGATGATGATGAAGGTGAGAATGATGATGATGATGAAGGTGATGACGATGATGAGGATGAGGATGATGATGAGCATGATGATGATGATGTTCATGATGTTGATGGTGATGAGGATGATGATGATGAATGATGATGATGTTCATGATGTTGATGGTGATGAGGATGATGATGATGAATGATGATGATGTTCATGATGTTGATGGTGAGGATGATGATGATGATGTTTATGGGCCACCCCATTATAAATATGGATAAGATTTTCATCAAACACTTAATATTTCCCATCCAGTGCAACCCCAGATCATTTTCATGTTGTTTTGGAGCCCACTGCACCACAACTTGTGAATCCCCCAAAACTTGTAATGTGGCCAGACCCATCTCTTGACGGGATAAAGAAAACCCCACAGTTCCACCAACTATGCGAGTGTTGGATCGATATCCATCTTTCAACTAGCCTTTCAGCTCAGTATCCCTCCTAAACATTATGAACAACCCAGCTCCAAAAAAACCATTCGAGGCAACTCCGTCAAAGAACCCTACACCGTGATTGTATATCAGATTGGGGAACAAGTTTACCTTTGGAGAGATGTTAGGTGAAGGAATGTTCCATTCAGACACAGAATAGCTAATCTTCAATGATATAACCTGAAATTTATGTCCTTGGATAGCAAAGGTTTCCCCCTATTCCTAGTCTTCCAAATTTTCCATAAAATATCTTAGACTTATATTAAATAAGATAACAAGGTAATATGAGTGACTTAGTTGGATTAAAGTTTCATAGCTAATGGTTGAAATGCATTAGCTAAATTACCACTATTTCTAACAATTTTTTATCTACTTATATAATTGTTTAAAAATAAAAATAAAAAAACTAATTTTAAAACTTAAAGTGAAAGATAACCTCTTTTCATCACCAATATTAAAAAAACAAAACTCAAACCATCTAAAATAACTCATTGTTAAATATTAAATAAAAACTATTCATCATCAATATTAAGAAAAGTGTAGTGTACACCATCTTAAATAAGTCATTATTAAACCTCAAAAAACAGACTTCCACGCTAATATGGTCAATAAAGAGAAAACAATTAGGAAAAAGTTAATCCTTACTCCAATATAAAAATAAAACATTAATTTTAATTAATTTCAATTAATTTTTTAAACATACTTTGACTTTTTCTTTTAAAATCATACTTTTACGGCATGTTGTTGGGCTGTCCAAATAGGAATGTTACAACCACTTAACAATCTATATATTTAATTATATGTTCTCGTACTTTTACACAATGTTAGACCCACTTAACAATCTATACATATAATGTATATATTTTAACATATACTTTCGTAGTTTCACAATATGGTGTAGGAATTATTTTCCGTCAACGGAATATCATAGGGTGAAAGGAAACCGTACTTTCACATAGCGCGCACGCGATTTATGTGCACAAAAACGCGCTCTCGTTTTGTTTATACATAACGCGCACGCGTTTTGTCTTGTTAAAGCGCGCTCGCGTTTAGTTTAAATTCAAAAATCTATTACCTCCAAATGATAAGGCTGAGCCTCCACCCATGCTTTCATGGAATTCCTATGCCTATTTGTCTGCTTTGTACTTTGCTTCGGATTCAACATGCATGTGCCTTGGAGTATGATAAACCATAGCAAATTCAACATTATATCCATATTTTCAATATGCTCATGTTTAGTGGTTCTTCTGATTGTGCTGCACACATCCATTTTTTATGAGATTTTAGAAACAGATATGGTTTTTTTTGCAGATTCTAAATATGTAAATTTTAACAAGAATACATAATTTTTTCTATTTTTTTCTTATTTATCTTCTGTCATCACTCCTCTACTCAAAAAACACACTGGTAATGTTTCGTCCATATCTCTTTCGTTTCTCAACCATTTAAAAAAAAAATTGTATCGTGCACTAAAGAACACCAACCTATACATGCTATAAAAAACCCATTTCCAAACAATTGCATTAAGACATTCAAATTCTGCACCCACAATTGACGTACCGTTTTCAAGGTTTGATCTCTTAGATAATTAAAAAAAAAATTAAAAAAATTATTTTTACCATTGGAAAGATAGTCGTGCACTAGTCCTATATGTTCTCTATACGTATACCGGTTTTCATAAGTTTATTCCATCATTTAGACACTCAGACGCTACACCCACAAAAACATATACCTTATAATTTGTCCAAAAAATAAAAAAGTGCCCGTTAAAATTTATCTAAATTTACATAGTTAACAACATTTTCAATAGAAAAAAAATATATATTTGGAAAGTTCATTCAATTTCCTACATTTCTTGTTTTTTAATGATCGCAAGATTCATTGTGTAAGTGTCTCAAAATATCCATGCAAGTTGATGGATGCTTGTTTTTTCAGTTTTGTATTGCATCTAACGTGCCAAAAGAGACCCTCAACTTCTTGCACACACCCTACATCGTCTACAAATAGTAAGTGAGTCAAATTCAAAGAAGAAAATACTTTTATCCCCTGGATAAGTCCCTCATGATGAGCCTGATTGACAAGTAATCTGAGACTTTCAATAGTCATAATAAAAAGCAAAGGATAAAGGGGACAACCCTGTTTGATACCCCTTGAACAAGGAAAAAATTTTGTGGGGGTACCATTTATGAGTTCTACAAAGTTGCTAGACTCCACACAACTCATGATCCAATTAACACCAATGATTGGTATACCAATCTGAAGAAGGACCATTCGCAGAAAGGTCCAATTTACCCTATCAAAGGCCTTGACAAGATCTAATTTCAGTATAAATATTTGCCTCTTTTCAAATTTGCAGTATGTAGGACTTCCTGGGAGATGCTGATAGGCTCCACTATCTTCCTGTTATGAAGGAATCCAAACTGATTCCAAGTGATGGCCTTATCTAGGATGGGTTTAAGTCTGAACTTTATACTATGAACAAGAACTCTAGCCATAAAAATGATGATTTTTGCATAAAACACCAAAAACACCCCTCAAATAGAAAAGTGTTGATACCAGTATACATGTTTTTTTTTCGGGGTAAAAAATAGAGCCATGGCCTAAACATCACATACTCTTGTTAAAAAAACTTTGAAATCAACCCCTAAATTGGGAAAATATTTTTTTTCTTCAAAAGATAAATTACAACTTTTTTGAAACTTGCATATTAAACCAAAAAAAATATTTCATAAATAATTTCAGTCCTCTAACCATAAAAAATCGAAAAAATTATGATGTCATTAGTAATACAATCATATATTAAACCCTAAAAGAACAAATGATTCATATAATTTTAGCTGAAAAAATATATAATTTTAACCCAATTTTTTTTTAAATAAAATAAAATAAAAAATTATACAAAATTTATACAAAATTATATTTTTTTATTTAGAAAAACCAAGATAAAAAATAATATTTTAACCATGTTTATAAAAATCTTTTGTAAAAAGACTTATGTCAAAACTCATATTTTTAAACTTTATAAAAAAAGATTAAATTTTTTTGTATTTTAAAACCAAAGTAAAACAAAAATAAAAAACAAACTTAAAAATATCAAAAATAAAATTAATATAAAACACATCCTACCTATCCCGACGTACTCCCCACTCTACCCTTATACCTCCCCTCCCCTCCATGCAACACATTATATGTTATGTTATACGTTATAACATAACATATAATGTGTTGCATGGAGGGGAGGTATAAGGGTTGAGTGCGGAGTAGGTATGGAGGTACGGTCGAACAACGGAGGTGGTGTGTAAAAGGGTAAGGAGGGTGGCACGCTACTCCTCTCTATCCTTTTACACACTATCTTTGTTACGGTATTTTGTTTTTTTCATTTGTTTTTTGTTTGTTTGTTTAGTTTTATGTGTTATTTGTTATATTTTTATTTGTTATTTGTTTTGTTTATTTTTGTTTTTGCTTATTTTATTTGTTTATTTTTGTTTTGTTTATTTTATGTGTGTTTTTGTTTACTTTTGTTTTGTTTTGTTTATTTTTAATTTGTTTTGTTTTTTGTTTTTTTTATGAAAATCATTTTTTGTATTTTTGTTTTTAATCTTTTTTAAAACATTATTTTTTCTAAACATTATTTTGGTTATTTCTTTTTTTTTTATAATATTTTTATATATTTTAGCTATATACAAAAGTCTAATATTTTTAGCTTTATTAATAAGAGTTATGAATATGTTTTAATAAATGAAAATAGTGAAGGTAAACATGGTTAGATGTTGACTTATAATGGAGTGGTTAAAAAATTAAGATATGAAGAAAGAGATTTGAAAGGACTGACATAAAAGACCCAATGGAAAACAACATTGATGTCCCCAACATTGATGTCCCCGAAGAAATCCAAGCTCCATAAGATTCCAATTTAGATGAAGAATTTGTCCTACATGATATTGTTGATTAGTTTTATTTCTTGAATAAAATATTAAATTTAACAATATTTTGATAAGATATATTAGTAATGTTTTGACTTTTAGACTTTATTTTAGAAATAAAATTTATATATAATGTTTTTAATTTGTCATTTACAAATATATGGTATAGTTTTTCTTGAATTTATGTGAATCGTCACCTTTTGGAAAATAATATGAAATAGTGTCATTTTTATAAAATAAATCTTTCAAAATTCATTGAAAATGGTATTAAATGTCTTTATTTTCTTGAATTTTTTTACAATTTTGTCAATAAAAAATATCTTATTTTGTCCATAAAAATGTTTTACTTTAAAGAAAAGATTGCAAAATGTATATGTTTTTCATTATAACTTGCTTCTAAATGTATGTTATTTTGTTAAATTTCTAAAAACACACACTTGAAAATAGAAATTAAAAATATTTTACGACAAAGATCATTAAAAAGCCCAAAAACATGCCTCGAAATGAAAATGTGTGATACTTGTATCAACCCTTTTTTAAATAGACGTAAAATAGCTACTAAAATTAGGAGAGAGAAAAATGAGAACTGTGTCGAGTTCTCATTTCATAGTATAAGTGGTTGAATTACAAAGTTTGGAAAGCAACCTGGTGTCATTGCAAATTCTGAAAATATAGAGAATAATGCAAATTAGAATATATAACAAGTTTATTGAACTTAACATTTTTACAAAATAGCAAGTATGAGATATCTTTGCTTTTCAAAAAGAGAGCAATGCCAACTGGTCTTTACAATGAACATCACATCACAGTTTGGTATTGCCTGGAAGAAACTAATATCATAAAAAATAAGACTCTAATGTGTTATAACTGTTGGTGTAACAACCATAAAAAGGAAAAACATGTTTGACTCATGAATTAAAGTACAAAATGAATAATAATAATCCTGTGTAGGATTCAAGAAAAGATGGCATTGGAAACATTTTAGGCTACCATAGGGAGTACAAGTACATCAACATTGTATCCTCATCCTCCGAATTGGCAATGGCCCTTTCCCTTTTCTGAATTTTAAAATTGTTTTTGAATCCTTTGCTTTGAGAAATTGTTGTAGTTGTCTTGGAGATCTAGATGTGCATAGTTGATTGGAGGAACTCCACAAGAAACACACAATGATAAAATCAAACACATTTGACAAAAGACATTTCAAATGTTAATAAGATTAAAATTTTAACCTGAAGAAATTGCAATTGTTCTTTGATACCTCCAGAGAAAGAAATCCTACTAGAATTGCAATCAAACATCAAAAGATGAAATGCAATACAAAATACTTTAAAATAGTTTGTTCTTGGAATTAAATAATTTGATTTTACAAAAAAAAGAGAGTAATTACTCTCATAATGAAAAAACGAGTTAACTTAAACCCAATAGCAGAGACATATCTATGTAGATATAAGCTCAATAAAGGCATGCTACTGAATGCAAATTCTGAAACATGCTCCCACAAACTGAATAAAAAACAAACTACTACAACTAAACTCAAATAAACCATATGCATCTGCAAATCAGAAATTAAATATAATTTAGCAAGTTCTAGATGCTTATTCATAAATCCTACTTATTCAAAATGTGTTCTAGGAGTGAATCTTCAATATATAAAGTTCAGAAATTAAATATAATTAGGCAAGAGCTAGCTACTTATTCAAAATGCGTTGTAGGACTGAACCTTCAATATCAAGGATTTGCAACTTATTTGTATGAATAGAGCTCAATGATTCTAGCCATCTAATTCAGCAATGTTTGTGAATAGAATCATTGAACAAAACATTACATTCTTAGACTTAGAAGTTGAAACTTATAAAGCAATAAAAAAAATTAATCTCTTAGTCTCAGATAAAAAAAAATGCACATTTTCCTTCATGTCAATGTACTATTTTTTAATGTCATTGGCAGATAGATAATGAGTCCTTGCTAAATTGGATTGGTTTCCTGAAATAGAAGTATGATAATGATATAAGAAAATAACAATGAAATAGGCACATTCTTTATTAGATTCTTCATAGATTCTATGAAGTACCTGAAAGGGGTCGATTCTTGATTAGATTTGCAGCAATTTGATCTTTATCAATAGAAACAATTCCAAAATATGTTAATCCATACTAAAACTTAACATGCTACAAAAAATGCATACTTGAATCATTAGACTACCAATAAAAAGGTTTACATAGAAGATAAATATATCATTTTCCATCCCAACAAACTAAATGTGTTTTTGGGAAACAAAATTGTTTATTTTAAGTACTAAACAAACATGAAAGCAAAGACCATTTTCATCACCATGTTTAGAATTGCTTAAATTCCAACTCCATATTCTCTTCTTAGATACTTCTCCAAACATCTTCTCAGATTTTAAACAAGTTATACAACTTGATGAGAACCTCACATTGTTCTCGTTTTTTGGGGGTCAATTTTAATCTTTGTTTTAACCCCAATTTTAGAAAGTGTGTATAGTGGTAGCACCAATTTTCATTTTGAGCCCCTTTTTGTGATTTTAAAATTTCTTGGTGATAAGGAAACTATAATTTTTCATTTTGAACTATGTTTTGCGGTTTTGAAATTTCTAGGTCATAAGAAAACTATAACATTTATTTACAAATGTGTTATTTCAAATTTTACTAAAAATATATACATTTAGGAGCTAGTTATAATGAAAAAATGTATAGATTTTCAAAAAAAAATTATCAACTTTTAAAAGCTAGTTACAAGGAAATATATTATATTTCATAAGTTTTTAAAAATTTTCTACTTAAATTAATCATTTTTATAGGAAAGTTTGTAAACAAAAAAACCATTATTTATGGATTTTTTTTTTGAGATTTTTAAAAGAAAATTGACAAGCAAAACCTTAAAAAAATAAAAAATAAAAACAAATAAACTTAAAAACTAAATTGAAAAACTAAAATTAAAAAAAAATTATAACCAGTTTGAAATTTTAAAAGGGTCAATGCAAGAAGATGATGGACCTTTTAGATGCAATCGTATTTTTCAAAAACACGATCACATTACCAAAAAATACAACGCGTTTCTGCTACATAGCACTTGCTATGGCTCAACCCGATCCTGACATGTCATGGGACATGTAGGATAGGAAAACATATCGCGTACGCATTATATAACTACAAAACACACTCGCGATCTGTAGTTATAAAATGCATACGTGATTTGGAAAACAAAAAATAATTTATATACATAGGCCCGAAACCCGTGGCCTATTTTACCTATCAGGAACGCGAAAACGGTGGCCATTCAGAGCGTTTTGGAGCAAGTTAAGTGCTTGGGATTGTTAGAGGGGAGGAGATTCCACTGGGGATTTATCATCCAACAAGGTAATTCAATCACCCAAAGCATTCTTTTTTGTCAATTTTTCACCTATAATTGTGTTTTTTAATAGAATAATCAACCCAACAACTCCCAAGATAATGTTTGATGGATTCAAACTAAAAGAGGCTATAAGAATCAAAAACATCATGTCTAATAGATATTCAATGTTCCAAAAGGCTAGAAATATATAAAACAAACACAAGTATAGAGTGTGTGTGGAAGGATGCTAAAATTATAAGCCAAGGGTTTTAACAATTAAAAAACCAATATATATCTACATTCAAATTAAAGACAAAGAAAGACAGAAATCCCACATCATAATGAGATTGAGAGGCATAAACAAAAATGAACAAAAATACTATAAGAGAGACACAAAATTACCACTAAGTAGGGTTCTAAACAACACATATCTCATAATTCTCCACAATATGCAAGAGAACGGTAATGGACAAGCTAGCTTATGTTCCAATTACAATAGAAGCCCTAGATATTACACACCAATTGGTATAACTAACATAAAAATACGGTATAAGGCACAAGGTGTAAGAAACCTATGTTAGCAAACACAAGAACACAAATTCTGCTTCTTTTATCCTATAAACATAATAAATAAAATTAGAAGCATGTGAGACCCTAGGTATCCCTAAGATCCCTAGATCTATCAAAGACATAAATGAATTTACTCAAACAGTCTATGCCCCTGCATCACTAGGTTTATCAACCATTTTTTAAAATAGCAAAAACAATGGGTAATATATTTCTACATGTCGAGTCTCTAAACCAATTGTAGTCTAGTCCATAAATTCTCCATTTTCCATGTAACTTTTGGTTGGTTTCCATGGTTATACAACAATGGAAATGGTGAACACCCATGAACTACCTAGAGTGTGTTGTGAGAGTGTTCCCAACCATGCTCGAGTCAATTATATTTAGAGGATATTGTGGCAGCCCTGTATCACCCCTTTTCTTGCCTCACATGTCCTAATAGTCCCTTGCCCCTTTCTTTTACATATACAAGGGACGTAAAGGCCAAAACATGTCAAAATAGCACTCCTAAATTCAAAGAATTTTAAACCCAAGTGTGCATGGAAAAGTCACCAATGAGTGTGAAGAAGTGCCTTAACTTCTAGAAAGAAGTTGAACAAAACTCACCATTTAATTGTTAAATGTTTAATTTTAAGTTTTAAATGTATGTAAGTGAATGCCATTAAATTGCTTACTTGAGTTTTCCTTAATTTACATTTTCAATTTTGAAGAGATGTCATTATATACCATGTATACGTTTCTAATGATTTCCTTATTGATTTTTTATTGTAGTTGCGGCTATGGACACCAATGCTGAAATATTGACTGAGCTTGTCCATTTGAGAGGTCTCGGTACTGCTTTTAGTGGTGGTGATAGGATTCGACGTTCACTTGCATCCACTTTGGATGCATTTGTTGAGACTATTACATTGTCAAGCAACATACTATATGATATTACATCATATAGAGAAAGAAAAAGACAAGAGTATGTTGACGAGCTTGGCTACAGTGCAATAAAAAAGTTGAAAATTACCAAAGAGAGTATATTTTCATTGTTTAGGGACCCTCGCACGGGGGAAATCCCAAATGAAAATAGGCCACATATCTCTATCGAGTGGTGAACATATCAAGAATTTGTTAATGACTGGATGGACAGATGGTATATGGTTTTTGATATGCCACCACACAACAACAGGAAAATCCCCTTGTATTTCCTTTGGAAGATGTATGCAGAGTTTGTGTTGGGTAAACACGTAAACTATTTTGATATATTGGCATTTCAGGGGATCGGTGGGGGGATGCCCCAAAACCGACCCAATGCCAGGATTCGAGACGTTGATAGCCCTATCCCTGCACCTCGCAGGCAGTTTCCTGGGCCATATATCCCACATGTACATTATGTTATTCCACAGACACGTGATGCATTTTTGAGTTTGGCATGGGCCGTTGTTCGCCATAGCACTATGGTTCAACATATGGGTGAGGAAGGGACATTTGTCCCTGGTGTGGTACATACACTAGTTTGTCATGGTGCAGGACCATCTTCTAGTGCAGTACCACCCACTAGTGCAGTACCCCCATCCACTGTAGGACCATCTACTAGTGCAACACCATCAGCACATTCCCAGCCTACTTTTGAGCCTCACGAGTGCACATCATGTGGTCGTCCCTGCTATGGTCTTTCGTCAGATGTTGTCTTCAGTGGGTTTTTGAGTGATGTATGTATATGGTTAATTGTAATAAATTCTTCATTTATTTTCCTCTTTGTACACATATGTATAGTTTGAGCTAATATATTAGTTTTGTGAACTTGTAGTTGATGCTTTATGCCAGCAGCGACGCCCCAGATTTTCATGTTCCACACTCTACAGAGGGGCATGACATTCCATCCAACGATCCCTTGGTTGGTGGAGAGATTCCTATAGCACCCATTGCCGTATCTCACACCGAGGTAAACATTTTAAAATTTCAGATTTTTAATACTTGTTAATTTGTTAATTTCCACATACTGTACATGTTAGTTCACTAATGTTATCTTTGGTCTAATATTTACAATTATTAAACTTGCAGATGCCAGATCCTTCACAGGGGAAAGCAGTGATGGAGGTAGGATCCATGGTCGTATCAAATGAGGAAATATCTGGGCATGACATTCCATCCACTAATCCCTTGGTTGGTGGAGAGATTCATATAGAACCCATTGTCGTATGTCACACCGAGGTAAACATTTTTAAAAAGTCAGTTTTTTAATACTTATTAATTTGTTAATTTCCACACATTGTACATCTTAGTTCACTAATGCTATCTACGGTCTAATATTTATAATTATTAAACTCGCAGATGCCAGATCCTTCATGGGGGGAAGCAGTGATGGAGGTAAACATTTTAAACATTTAAAAATGTCATTTTTTAAATACATGTATGTTCGTTGAATCATGCATGTCTAACTACATGAACTCTTGTTGACTATAGGAACCAACCAAAACACCTTGACCATTTCATGGAGTTGTATCTCCTCATAGGCCATATGTGAACAAGGGTCATGTGTATATGAGGCAGCCTACTCCTAGAAAGAGTCAATTTGTCCACGACCATGGAGATATTGATACCATGGTAATTTGTATATCCTTCAATGATATTTCTTGGTTAACTTGAAATCCAGTGCATAAAATGTTTTGTTAATGTTTGATTTGCATGTTTACTGCATCAGGAGCCAGAGTTTACTATTGAAAACCTTGCAGGGATGGTTGATGCAGCAGTCAGTGCTACATCTACAATGGCAACAAGTCACATAGAGGTACAACTATTTCAACATGATCGTTACATAGTTTATTATTGTTGGCATATGTTTATTCATGCATGTCTAACTATTTCAACATTTGGTGATTGTAGCCACCAGCAGTAGGAGTTATTGATGCAGCATTCAATGTGGTATATGCAATAACATAAAGCCACATAGAGGTACAACTATTTGAACATGATCTAGACATAGTGTGTTATTGTTGTCTATTGTTTATTCATGCACATTTCTAACTATTTCAAGATTTGGTGATTGTAGCCACCACCACCACCACCAGTTCCTGCCCCCTTTGGTTCAACCATGGATGCGACCATCCTTTTTGTTCAACCAACAACTCCATATGCTACACAATAAACACAATCCCCTTTGTCACAGTCTCTCACTGAGGTGAGATGTCCATTAATGACCAATTGTTTCATGCAATGTCCATTAACATTTTGATAATTGTTGAGTTAATTTAGATATGGTATTTTATTGAGATAATGTATTAGTACATAGTTAGTTGAATTTAAGAATTGATATTTAATTTGCAGGATCCAGAGATGCACACTGGTCCTAGAGTTGTGCCTACAGGATCAACCTTGAGAAAGAACAAGAAGAAGCTTGAGTTTTGATGTGTCTTATGGGATATGTACATTTTGATACATGTACATGTGGCTTGGACAGTTTTGGACACATGTACTTTTGGAGACATGTACATTGAAATTTCACTTATATGTACATGTGGCTTGGATAGTTTTGGATACATGTACATGTGGCTTGGATAGTCTTGGATAGTTGTGGAGACACATGTACTTTTGGAGACATGTACATTGACATTTCAGTTATAAATGAATGATACATTTCACTTCGAATTTGTTCTTTGGTTTCCACATGTTCTTGTGTCAATCTATTGTATTGATTTGTGAGGATTATCTATTACTTATGAATGCACTATGTCAAAAGAAAAAACTATTATATTTAAAGGTTTCAATGATCTCAATACATGCACACTAAAGTCAAAGTTCTTGCTCATGTAATTTAATAAATATAAGTGCAATACAATGTATTTCAAGGTTTCAATGAACTCACTACTTGCACACCAATTGGATATATCTAATTAAAAATTGTGAGTTTGGATTCATTAAATTACAAGTTAAGTCAATGCTCAAGTGTAATTTAATAAAACTAAGTGCAATACGTGCTTCACATTTCATCAACAACCAACAACACTATTCAACAAACCTCATGCACCCAATGACTAATCACTCAGAATTAAAGGATCTACAATAGAATCTAAAGACTGAGAACCAACTTTGTGAATCAACATGATTTGAAGCATAAGTCCACCAGATTTGAAAAATTTGAGTTCGACATTAGATTGATTCTGAATTGAGTTGTGACAGTAAGATAAGATTAGGGTTAGGATTATGGTTTCCTTGGTAGGGTTATGGTTATGGGCCATGCATGTTAAACAATAAACCCTAGCTAATGATAGGGTTTTCCAATTTTGGCCTTCATTAGCATGAAATACATTGTCCAGCTTTGGCCCTCATTGGCATGACTGCATTGGCCCATACTGAGCGAAACCCTAGCTTTAGAAATCACTGTAGACGGAGGTCACCGGGAAATGGATAGGAGGGAGAGGCCCCCTCCTAGCTAAAATCCCACGTCACGAATCCAACGAAATTGATGGTTCATCGATCAAAGGCCCAAGCATATATCTATGGTGAGTTGCAGGTCACCTCCAGATACCGTTCAGGGACACCTGGTGGACTTGGGCCCGGTGAGCAAAAAAACTCACGGAGACGCAATTTTGAATTCTATCAAATCCTGCTAGCGTGTTTGGGCATGGGAAATATGGAAACACCAACCACATCCCCACCATCCATGGCTTTCTAGCTTTGCCCCTCGTTGGCATGACTGCATTGTCCCCTACTGAGCGAAAACCTAGCTTCATAAACCACCGTAGACGGAGGTCCTTGGGCAATGGACAGGAGGGAGAGCCCCCCCCTAGCTAATATCCCATGTCATGAATCCAATGGAATCGACAATTCATCGATCGAAGGCCCGAGCATCAATCTATGGCAAGTTGCAGGTCACCTCCAGATACCATTCAGGGACACCTGATGGACTTGGGCCCAGTGCGTAAAAAACCTCATGGAGCAGCAATTTTGAATTATGTCAACTTCTGCTAGCATGTTTGGGCATGGGAAATATGACAACTCCAACCGCATCCCCACATTCCATGGATTTTCAGCTTTGGCCCTCGTTGGCATGACTGCATTGTTCCCTACTGAACAAAACCCTAGCTTCAGAAACCACCATAGACGGAGTTCATCGGAAAATGGACAGGAGGGAGAGGCCCCTCCCTAGCTAAAATCCCACATCACGAATCCAATGAAATCAACGGTTCATCGATCGAAGGCCCGAGTATCGATCTATGGCAAGTTGCAGGTCACCTCCTAATATCTTTCAGGGACACCTGGTGGACTTGGGCTTGGTGCGCAAAAAACCTCACGGAGCCGCAATTTTGAATTTCCTCACTCTTGCTAGCGTGTTTGGGCATGGGAAATATGGAAATTCCAACCGCATCCCCACCGTTCATGGCTTTCCAGCATTGGCCCTCGGTGGCGTGACTGCATTGTCCCCTACTGAGCGAAACCCTAGCTTCAGAAACCACCGTAGATGGAGGTCATCAGGAAATGGACAGGAGGGAGAGACCCCCCCTAGCTAAAATCCCATGTCATGAATCCAGTGGAATAGACAGTTCATTGATCGGAGGCCCAATCATCGATCGATGGCGAGTTGCAGATCACCTCCAGATACCATTTAGGGACACCAGGTGGACTTGGGCCCGGTGCGCAAAAAACCTCACGGAGCCACAATTTTGAATTCCGTCAACTCCTACTAGCATGTTTGGGCATGGGAAATATGGCAATGCCAACCGCATCCCCACCGTATGTGGCTTTCTGTGCATCAATGACTTAATGTTACTTTTGAGTTGTCGAGCTGTCATTGCTACTAGTATGTTGTTTTGTTTCAGGATTTTTATAATACATGATCAATGAGAAACATGAGGAAATGAGTTTATTGTTATCTTTTAATTGGAAATTAAAATCCCTAATAAAATCATATCTTTTAATTGAAAATTAAAATATCACAATTTCAATTACACCAATGACCCAACATGTTAGCCTCCCAAAATTTTCTATTATGCATTACATGAAACATTAACCTTTCGAAAGCATAAGAGGTTCCAAATTTTGTTTGTTTATTAAGTTAATCACTTAATATATTCACATGCATGATGTTTACCTACTTCACATGCATAATGTTAGCGCATGTTACTTTTGAACACTTCATATGCATAATGTTGAAGCATGTTAATTTTGAGTTGTTTGTGTCAATATTAGTAGGTTATTTTCTTCCACTTTCAATGTTCAAAAAAACATAATCAACTAAAAACAAAGTTAAATAAATCTCTTATTATATTTTATTATCTTTTAAGTAGAAATTAAACTTCTCAATAAATAAAAATGAGATGAAATTCCAACACTACTAGGCACTACCCCTTTGGCAATGGACATGCGGGTATAAGAGGTGAGTTGTCAAGAAGGAAATTATACAAGCCTTAAAACATAAGTTTATCGTTGCAGCATGTTGTTTCCATCATCCTAGTTGTATATGTTGGTTGAAAACATTGACAATATTACCTACTTGAAAAATTAGGGTTTTAGTCCTGTAAGAGAGCCTACAAAGAACTTTGATAGGTATGACCTACAGAGGTACATGTATGTATTCTAATGTTATGTATATCATGTGAATGAGATCTTGAAATGTTCATATGATTGATATATATATATGGTTTTTGATCATATGTAAAATTTGGCATGTTCATTAACTTGACATACAAGAGAACTTTTGGCAAATTTATAAACAACATTATGGAAAATTTTGCATATCAAGAACACAAAATTGACATATTCATAAGAAACACACATGGGAAAATTAAAATTATTATACATACCTCATCATGCTAGATCCCACCTATTATCATACAACCAAGCCCTCTGGATCATCTATTATAATGATGGTCTCCATTAGTCTCTCGTGCTCTGTATCCAGTAAGAAGTAGCGTACCTTAGATGAATTTCGGCTAGGCATTGTTCATACCTGGAGGTTTGTACCAATGATTAAGTTGGTAAAGTGATACACACTTGCACCTGGTTTGTAATCCCTGTAAACATATGCACACTTCTTTCTTGCATTTTTGTCATGTGTAAGGTATTCACCTTTAACAACCATAGACCCAATGGGGAAGTGGTTGTTTTCATCATCAGTCATGGACATAATGAGGGTTTGCTTTCCCTCTATACAACGTACCGACCAATAATCACCACCCCATTCACTATCTTTTGAGGCAACCACTGCGTATATGTGTCCTACATAGTATGATTGTAGGTATATGATCAAATATTTTTCATGTGATACAAGGCCATTAATGTGAGTTTCAAGACTATGTAAATTTTACAAAAAAATGTTAAGGAAATGCATCATACCAGGTTGTACAAGGTCTGATACATGATCAAAATCTATAGAAATAGACGATTGGTCTTCTTCCAACAGAGTTAACTCAACAATTGCACGCTGATCAATTGGAAGTGATATGCAATCCCATCCATCAACCCAATCCAATGATTCACACACATCCTAGTCACCATCACAATAAGGCAGGCAAAAACAAGCGAGTTTTCTGGTCCAAATTTCAAATACTGGGTTATCAGAGCTTTGAACCGAATGAAAGCCATGAGTCCCAAGAATAGTCTTGCATTCCCATGCATGTGAATGATCTATGTCTACCACCTCCCAAAAAAAATCCTCCACATGTCTCTTTCTTGTGGTTTCGACTCGCATAGCTAATTCCTCTCCCATTACTGACATGCACCACCTGACTATAGATTGAGCATTTTGAATAGTAGATATTGTAGATAATTTCAATTCCTCTCTTTGTAGGGCTGTTTTGACACATGCTCCGGTTCCATCATGCTCTCCTTTACCATGCCCAATCTCAAAATAGTTCCACATATGTGGAACTTTGTAGTTTTTATGCAATGAACACAATCATTGAAATATGCATGCATTTTTGAACTGACTAGCACATCCATCAGACCAAATCCAGTGTCGATCCATTTGTATGTTCCTTCCCTTCAAATGATCATAGAACATGATGAAGCAATGACGTACATAGTGGAAGTCATGGCACCTATCATCACTTATGTAGAAGTGATATTCCTTTAGAATTTCTCTTTGCTCTTCACTGCTATTTCGGCCATGCCTATATATGATATGCACCATCAAGGAAACCTGCTCAAAGTGATAATACTGACTTTGGATCTCATTTTGAGGTTGCAGAGTGTAGTTCTCGACAAAATCAACAACTGAAAGTATAGTACCACGAGGAAATGTATCTCTACATATTCTAAACTTCTCATCCTGCCATCGTGCAAAGGGGACATGCTGAACATATTGATGTGTCTTTTCAATAAATTCCTTGACGAAGACACTAACTTGTACTTGTTGACACAAAATGATCTCAATATCAGGTATTTTTTTTAGGTATACTAGTATATTAAATCAATAGTTGTTTATCTTATGACTTGTTGACAATTTTATTTGGTAAACAGAACTTCATAAAAACCTCTTACTGTAAAAGGTGAGATAATAAATTCATGTCTATATATATTATAGATATGTAGATATATAATGGTCATCCGATTTCAATGGCACAACCAAAAAGGAAAGTAGATACATACCAAGAAATCCCCATAGATCTTACATTCATTTTTTTTTCATAGTGATTTACAATTAGTTCAACAAAAGATGCAAGTTAATATGCCTTGGAAAATGAACTTTTGTTTTGCATAGCATCCCTTGCATCAAAGTCATGATCAACAAAGTTAAGACTTTCTTTCAAAAACTTTCCTTTCTAGTCATGGCATTGAAATCAAACAACCATTATATATATTAATATCTATAACATATATGTAGATTGTTCAACATGTCTTTGAATGTCTAGACATTGACAATAAAGTATAGTATATTAAAAAAAATTGAAATATATTATATGGAATCATCCTAGTAAAGTACATCAATGGAAGAAAAGGTAACACAAGAAATACATGTCTATATATATTATAGGTATGGCAAAGGAGAAAACTCAATATAAAATAATCCGTGATAACATAACTCACAATATCCTCCTTAGGGTGCGTCTTTCTGTCGAAGCAGAATCCAATTTTGAGGTTTTTCAGTTTTGGACCCGACACTGCTGCCGGAAAGTAAGGCTTTTCATAGAAGAGGAATTTTTCAGTGAGCCCAGGCCTAGATTGATCTCCTCCCCAAAATTGAAGTTAGGGATACATTTCAAGACATTTGGGTGGACAGAACTCCAAAAAAGAAAAACCCAAATCTGCTCCTAAACCAGCTCTGCAGGATTTCAGTTCAATTTTCAGATCCGGCATCTTGACTTGGTAAGATCTGAAATATATTGTATTTCCATTTGAGGTTCTTAGTTAAGATGTCTCATCATACCAAGCTTGATGAAAATCTTGAGGGAGATGATAACTTCTGAGCCTAGAAGTATAGGATCTCCCTGGTCCTGGAAGAAAATGAGTTGGACTCCTATATCAGTGAGGAGGTTCCAGTTCCAGAGGGAGATGAGGAAAAGGCCTTACATAAGAAGAAGATGGTTATGGCAAAGAGGATCATTGCTGATTCTATCAAGGATCGCCTTATCCCACAGGTGTCCTCTCTCAAGACACCTAAAGCTATTTTTGATGCCCTAACCAAGTTTTTGAAGGGAAGAACATAAAACGGAAGATGATTGTGAGGAATCAACTAAAGAATGTGAAGATTCAGAATACAGAAAGTATCTAGTCCTACTTCACAAGGGTTTCTCAGATCAAGGAACACTTAGAAGCTGTTGATGAAGAAGTGGAAAATGCAGAGATTGTGATGACTACCTTGAATGACCTTCTTAGGTCATGGGATTCTTTCTTCCAAGGAATCTGTGCTTGAAAGAAGTTAGTCAAGTTCAGTAGACTATGGGAAGAGTGCTCTCACGAAGAAGCTCGGATAGCAGCTCAAGAAGAGAATATGGGAAGTGAAGATCAAGCTCTCACAGTTCACTCCAAGAGAGGCAGAAGAAAAACTCATCACTTCAAAGGTAAGAATCCTCATCATAGAGATAACAATAGAAAGGACCCATCTAGATTAAGATGTTATACATGTGATGAAATAGGACACTTTTCAAAATACTATCCTAAGAACAAGGTCCACTCTCATAAGAAGAAGGGGAACAAAAGAAGGCATCCTGCTCATGCTGCAGAGGATGATGAACCATCCAAGAAGAGATCCAGATATGAAAGTGAAGATTCTTCAAGTGAGGATGAATATGTTTTGATTTTTGCTCTCACAAGTAACATTACTCATGGTAGTGATGATTGGCTTATAGACAGTAGCGCTTCCAAACATATGACTGGATTCAAGGAATCCTTTTTGAGACTGTCAGAACATGAATCACCTCACAAGGTGAAGCTAGGAGATGACTACCAATATCCAATAAAAGGTAGTGGGGAATCCTCATATAAACTAGACTCTGGTAAGTCTCTAACAATGAAAGAAGTATTGTTTGTGCCAGGACTCAAGAAGAACCTTCTCTCCATATAAGCATTGGATGCAAAAGGAATGAGGGTTGCATTCATAGATGGTCAAGTCATCATGTGTCCAAGAGGTAAGACTATCGATGATGCAGTGGTGATTGGAGAACAAGAAGGAGGTTTGTACAAATTGAAGGGCCATCTAGAACAAGCCTTGATCCATGACATAGTAGAGCCAAATGAGCTTTGGCATAGAAGGCTTGCACATGTGCATTACAGAGCACTAACTATTGCAAGCAAAGCTGTTGAAGGCCTTCCAGAATTCCAAGCAAAACATGATGGGGTCTGCAAAGGATGTACGAAAGGAAAGAATACAAAGATCATTTCCTAGAAATGAAAGCAAAGCCAAAGGCATACTAGAAATCATCCACTCCGATGTATGTGGTAGGATGTCATCAAAATCACTAAGCGGATATGCATACTATGTTTCTTTTATTGATGATTTTTCTAGGAAGACATGGGTTTACTTCATGAAGAACAAAGATGAAGTATTCAGCAAATTCAAGGAATTCAAAGCCTTGATTGAGAACCACAGTGAAAAGAATATCAAGACTTTTTTATCAGATAATGGCGGAGAATTCACTTCGAATGAATTTAAATAGCTATGCAAAGAATCAGGGATTAAGAGGGAGTTGTACACTCCTTATAGTCCACAATAGAATGGGATTGTGAAACAGAAGAACATAACTATCATGGAAGCTGCAAGATCCATGCTTCATGATCAAGATCTTCCTATGCATCTTTGGGTAGAAGCTACCAGAAAAGCGGTGTATGTACAGAACCGTACTCCACATAGAGTACTTGAGAACAAGACTCCTGAAGAAGTCTTCTCCGGTAAGAAACCAGAAGTCAACCATCTCAGAATATTCGGCTGCCCTGTTTACATACACATTCCAAAAGAGAAGAGAACAAAATTAGATCCTTTAGGAAAGAAGGGTATATTTGTGGGATACTCTAAAAGCTCGAAGGCTTACATAATATATTTCCCAGGATACAAGAAGATTGACATCAGCAGGAGACACAGCTTACAACAAAGAAGATTGACAGCTTACAAGAATATTGACATCAGCAGGAGACAGAGCTTACAACAAATACAGAAAGAGACCTGCTGAAGAACCTGAAGAAGCAGAACCACCCAGAGTTCATGATAAAACCATGAATTAAGAAGCTCAAGAAAAAGATCGAGATTTCGAAGAACCATGAAGACCTGTAGATCCACCTCTGGAGAAGAATCCTCATAAGAGGAAACTTGCTTGGGTACGTGAACTTATCCAAGGTGCCGAAAGGTATGGGGCTCCAAAAGAGAATCACAGAGAAAGAAAGAGGACCAGATCCTGCACCAGGTATGTAGTCTTACTATGTGATTTCATTGATAAATAACCTTCCAATTATGAAGAAGCGGAAGAATGGAAAGAATGGAAGGATGCTATGATTGAAGAATACCAATCGATCATGAAGAATGATGTTTGGGATGTTGTCCCAAGACCAAACAGGAAGTCAGTTGTAACTTCCAAATGGATCTACAAGATCAAGAATGTTGCAGATGGTAGCATTGAGAAATATAAAGCAAGATTTTTAGCTCGGGGTTTCTCTCAGAAAAAAGGAATAGACTATGAAGAAACCTTTGCACATGTAGCTAGATACACTTCCATTAGATCAGTACTTGCTCTCGCTGCAGTGATGAAATGGAAGATACACCAGATGGATGTCAAGACTACTTTCTTGAATGGTGTAGTGGAAGAGGAAGTGTATGTAGAATAGCCACTCGGTTTTGAGACACATGACAAGGAGTCTCATGTATGTAGATTGAAGAAAGCCCTGTACAGTTTGAAACAGGCACCCAGGACTTGGTTCGGAAAAATTGACAACTTTCTATCCAGTTTGGGCTTTACCAAGAGTAAAGCATATTCCAAACTTTACTACAAGGTTGAAGATGACAACCCAGTGATGCTTCTACTATATGTAGATGATCTATTTGTGATAGGTATGGATGGGTTGATTGCTGATACAAAGAGAAAGCTTGCTGCCGAGTTCAAGATGAAGGACTTGGGTATGATGCATTACTTTCTAGGTATGGAGGTGTGGCAGAGTGCAGATGGAATCTTCCTTGGACAAGGGAAGTATGCAGTAGAGATCTTGAAGAGGTTTGGGATGATGGACTGTAAGGCTATGACCACACCTATGGCATCTAACTTGAAGCTATTGAGTGATGCTTCATCAGATTCGGTTGATTCTACGATGTATCATCAAATGTTGGGTCATTGATGTACCTGACGAACACGAGACAAGGCATTTGCTTTGTTGTGAACACCATGAGCCAGTTCTTGACAGATCCGAGAAATGTTCACTTGATTGTTACAAAGCATATTCTGAGGTACCTAAGGGGTATAGTTGATTATGGGCTCAAGTACGACGTGAATCAGAAGATTAACTCGGAGGGTTATGTTGATTCAGATTGGGTAGGCAGTGCCATCGATAGGAAGAGCACTTCAAGGTGTTGATTTAGTATGGGATCAGGTGTGATCTCTTGGTTTAGTAGGAAGCAATCCTATGTGGCACTAAGTATAGCTAAAGCAGAGTACGTCACAGCTTGTTCAGCTAGTTGTGAGGTAGTATGGCTACGGAAGCTACTGTATAATTTATTTGATCTCTAATTGGATGCTACTTGTATACATTGTGACAACCAGAGTTGCGTGAAGTTGTTAGAGAATCCAGTGTTCCATGACAAGTCAAAGCATATCGAGATCAAGTATCACTATATCAGGGATATGGTGCAGAAGGGAGCAATGAAGCTCCAGTATGTTGCGATGGAGGAAAAGATAGCTAATGTGTTGATGAAGCCATTGGCTAGGGTGAAGTTCAAGTACTTCAGGGAGAAGCTTGGTGTTCTCCAAATCGAGGTTTCCTCCAAGGGAAAGTGATGAGTCCCATATCCATTATGACATAGTGAGAGGATTGGTTCCTTCCATGGTCAGATGTAAGGGATGAACCATTTTGTCATGGTGAGAGGATTGGTTCCTTCCATGACATATATGAGTGTTGAGATCAGTAGCCATTCTAAAGAGTAGGTCAGATATAAGGGCTGAGCCATTCTGTCATGGTGAGAGGATTGCTTCCTTCCATGTTAGATATGAGTGCTGGCCATTCTGTCGAGTAGGATAGATGTAAGGGCAACTGCCATTCTTTGAATGGAGCTACCTAGTGAGGCAGCAGGAACACTCAGTCTAGGACTAAGTAGCCATTCTAATGTGATAGAGGGATGTGTTCCCACTTGATCAGATGTAAGGGCTGAACCATTCTATCATGGCTAAAGCATTAAGTTCCTTCCATGTCAGATATGAGTGTTGGCCATTCCGACGAGCAGGTCGGACGTAAGGGAAACTGCCATTCTCTAGGAGAATCGAGGCACCTGGTCAGTTACCAGGTAGCTCAGTCAAGGAGGACTGGGGCCCATTCTGATATGATTGTAGGATTGGTTGCTACAAGATCAGATGTGAGTGCAAGCCCTTCCATCACTGTGAGCAGGATGCGTTCCCGCCTAGATGGATGTAAGTGCAGAGCCCTTCCATCACTATGAGTAGGATGTGTTCCCTCCTGGATGGATGTAAGTGCAGAGCCCTTCCATCACTATGAGCAGGATGTGTTCCTGCCTCGATGGATGTAAGTGCAGAGCCCTTTCATCACTGTGAGCAGGATGTGTTCCCACCTGGATGAATGTAAGTGTAGAAATATTTCATCATTGTGAGCAGGATGTGTTCCATCCTGGATGAGAGTCTTCCATCATTGTGAGTAGGATGTGTTCCAACTTTGATGGAAGTGCATAAATATTTCATCATTGTGAGCAGGATGTGTTCCAGCCTAGATGAGAGTCTTTCATCATTGTGAGTAGGATGTGTTCTAGCCTAGATGAAAGTGAGAAAATCTTCCATCATTGTGAGTAGGATGTGTTTCAGCCTGGATGGAAGTATAGAAATATTCCATCATTGTGAGTAGGATGTGTTCCAGCCTGGATGGATGTGAGTACCATGCATTTCTGATGAGTAGGTTAGATATAAGTGCTGAAGAAGACCTACATGGAGGCTAGGCCTACAACCAGCATGAAAAAGGGCTAGCTCTGTAGAACTTCCTATGACGAGAAGAATCATGAGATAGCACCAGTGATGATCCAGATCGAGTGATGATCGAGATCCAGTGATGATCGAGATCGAGTGATGATGATCCAGATCGAGTGATGATAGCCAGTGATGATCCAGATCAAGTGATGATCCAGATCCAGTGATGATGTCCCATGATGATCTAGATTCGAAGAATGAAGATGACTTGAAGACGAAGATGACTTTAAGACTTAGTAGACTTGAGATGTAGATGACGATATGATCCAGTTGATACAGAGAAGAAGACCAGTGCTGAAAATTGTGTCGAAATAATACCTTCCTATTTAAGAAGGAGTGTTGATGTATTTGTAACTTTAGAATGTATTCATCTATGTATCTTATGTATTGTAACCCGATGTTTATTCCATGATGTATCTATAATGTAATTGAGTCATGTTGTCATGCCCCGATGTTTCGATCGGGAGAATCAATAATGTAAACAAGTCATGTCAAGTCATAGTGGGTAACCCTCTGATTGTCTAAGGGTTAAAGTCCCCGCAGTTCCAGGGCACTAGGGTTATTAGACTCTCCTAGTAGAGGTTGGCCCCGGTATGGTTTTAGACATGTCGGGATTAGTATAAATAGAGAACTGGTGTCTCTATTTATCACACAACTCATCCACACTCAAGTGTAGCGCATAGTTGAGGAAGGATAAGACACTGGGGCTTGACAAGAAGAAGATTACTGCTATCGGGAGATCACTTATTGTTTTGGGCCTTTACTGTTTTGGTGTTGATTCTATCTCTGAGGAAGTTGTGGGGTTTTCTCCTTTATGGTTTCCCTGAGGAAAAACACTGTGTTCATTGTCTCTTGTGTTTGATTGTTGTACTTGTTTTTCTCTCAGTTAAAGATCCTAATAATGTTAGCTTAATGTTGAAAAATTAACAGAGTCTTCACTATTCAGATGTGGGGAATATCTCCTACTATGAATTTAAAATGCACGAGCTCTGTGTATCCTGTCAATCAATCCAATTCAAGAAAACAAAATTAAGAATAGTGCCAAAGTAAGTTTGATAAGGTTGACACACTTGATACAAGTGCTGGGAGGAGATATATCGTTAGGGCAGCCACAAGAACATGCAGGGCAAGAGACAATCATGTCATAATAAAAAGATGAGAAAAAGACAACTTGGAGCTCTCTAAGCCAGAAATTGTGAATATGTACAGATCATATTCCAGGTCATTTCCACAAAACACAATTTACCAGATTAAACTCATTTCACAGTAACTCTATTTTCAAACTGATTATTGTTAGTGGGTCACTATTGAGCTTTTGCTCAAATATGTCAACTACACATTTGGTAGGATCTGTCTTTTTATCAAGGCATGTAGAGATAAATTACTGGGATTTTACTATTTACTGTCATTTTCCAAAATATAACAAATAAGGAGGTGCCAAATAATACAAGTTTCTACTTCTACCAAGGGAAAGCTGCTACGCTCATTTTTGAAACTCATTTCGAAATTGTTCGATAAAAGGGATATATTTATAATGCCTCCATGGTTTCTTCTGGAGTTTTCTCCAGATTGTGTATAGAGGGGAGCATGTGTTATTCTCCATCGCCTTTTCGAGCTACAATATCTCTATTTAAAAGGCCTTAATGCATAATAATTATGTATAGTGAAGACTTAACATAGGCAAGATAGATTACCCCATGATTCCCATAACCATGCTTAAATGGTCAATAAATGAACTAGCATAACATGTTATCCATAGCTATTAACTTCCTTCCTATCCCTTTATTGATTGTTTAGTGTCTTATTGCTCTTGATACTGGCTTGATGCATTAATAGAGAAGGTTCTAGCTCCAAGAGATCCAAGCAATAAGAATGACAGACCAATTAATTCAACATGCAATTCTCTACGCACCATCAAAATATAATATGGATTTGGAAAGTAAATCAACAATATAAATGGCATTTAAAGGCAAAAGGCTAGGGAAGTCGTTTCTAAAGAATTGGTTGGGCTCAACATCAGATTTAAGGTCATATTTTAGAGACGAAGGACTCCAAGGGACCGAAGAGAATAATTGACAGTACATTTCTCTAATTTTATTAAGGTTCAGGAACAACCAAAGTAACAAGGCCCAGTGGTGTGCAAGGAACTATCCCAAATGATCAGCCCAATAAAGTGAAATAATAGAACATCAGGTGAGGATCATGGAAAAGAATAGCTAGGTCATTATATGAAAGCACTTAAAGAAACAGAAGCCACTGCTTGGCATGGAAAACCAAAGGATCAGTGAGCTAGCATGAGGAATAATGGAACTTCACCCCAGTCACTAAACTTCCATTATAACCTTTGGGGATTGTTGAAACTATTTTTCTAAAATGGAAACAGAACCAAACAAACACAAGTTGTTAAATTGAACCCAGCTCCCAATTTACCACAAAAGTTTACCAATTTTAAACCATGGATACCCACCACACCATGATGATAATAGCATATGGACAACACTTATCAAATTGAGAGACTTTCATCGGAGTAGTCAGATTGACTGTACAGGAAAATTTATGAAACCATACAACTTCATGATGGGCAATGCTGGTCAAATTTAAAGAATTCCATTAGAGTAATCAAATTGACTGTGCAGATGAATTTATGGACAAATTACTCCATGTTGCTTCACATATTCTTAGTGCACATACAGAGAGATATGGGCATCCATCCAGGTATGTACATGAAGAAAACCCAGTAAAAATTAGACAAAGAATTCAAGAGATTAGTTAACACTATAAAAAGAGTGATTCTAACTAAAAGAAATGTCCCTACTGAGAAAATACTTATTTCTCTCAAAATTGATCAAAATTTATGGAGGCCATTTTAAAAAGGCTCAGGGAAATTCAAATAAATACTTAATTTGGAAATAATTTTCCAGGATCCAATGAAAATAATTATACCAAACAAGAAAGCATAATAGTCATTTAGAAGAGAAATTGTCGATCATTAGTTAGAAAGCATCAAAAGAAGCAGAAGCAACTGTTTTTTTTTCAAGGAAACCATAGTGCAGGGTAGGTGGTACAATGAATAATGGAACTTTGGCCCTATCCATATCCTTAAATGGAAAGGAAAGGAAAATACTATGGTACACTAGTTACAAATACATGCTAATCTTCAGCTGTGGGTATGTATGTTTTTCTAAATTGTATGAACCTGAAGAATATATGTATATTTTTTCAAACTACAAAATGGATGAAGTTGGTGATAGATACTCACAAACAGTTTATTGAAAGGTTTGATTTAGGTGTATTGAAGAGCAAAGACTGGCCTACCATAATATTGTTCCAACCCAAAATCTCACCCCACCATACCCACACCCACAATAGAATAAGGAAAAAATAATCATCACAACCACGAAAGAATTTTATTCACATAAAATTTACAAAATCTTTCAGTCGAAACAAGATAAATTTATTGACCTTGTAATAATTCATCAAAAAAAACATCTATTAGAGAAACTAAAATCCATAATAATCAAACCAGCAACAGAGTGTATACCGACCATTTTCAATTGCTCCGTAAATGAAGGAGGAATCTATCTAGTTACCATCCCGGCATGACAGCAGAAAAATTCTCTTATTGATTTAACTCATTGGCATTGACCAGTCAGGGTTAGTAAAACAACATTTTCAAGGTTGTGAACATAATAAAAGACAAAAAACTGCCATGCCCGAAGGCATTCCACACTACTGTAAGCTAAAACACTAAAACAAGGGATAAAATAAATGTTGAAATGAGGTAATGATCATCATCAACAAATTGTGGAAAATGAAGAAAAGGCTCCAATGTTCGAGGCAGAGGATCAGCTAGAAGCCCATAGTGGGCAATATTTTCACTGAAACATTAAGACTAGGCACATGCAGAGGGTATTCGACATAGCAAACGCTAACAGAACTGGCATGTAGAAAATGCCCTTGAGTTATAGTTATCCAATATAATGGGAACCTGCAGGGTATTGCTCAATATAGGAAGGCTGCAGGCATAATCCACAAGAGGGCTAGTGCAAAAGCAGCAACATGGAAAAACATTGGCGTAGCTATGACCGCACAACACATGGGTTTTTATCCAAAATTCACTAAAAATAAATCAATTCATAGTAAATCGATAAACTTACCAGGGATTTTGTAAGCAAAGAAGGTGGTGTTGATGCCAGAGGTGCATAATTCATGGCCCACCTCTTCAAAAGTCTCCAGGTTCTCTCCAATGCTGCTTTATCCATGGCAGCTATGGCAATTAAATAGAGAAATTGTAAACTCTCAATAGTGGTTAATATTGATCCCAATCTCCTCAATGGGTATGACCAATGTCCATATGCATAACCCACCAAACCCTCCAATGTTTGGCGCCAACGGTTAGGCTATCTGACAAGAACTAGCAGGTTGAGCAGTAATCGAAATTGTCAGATGGTGTTTAAGGAAAATCGGCCATCGACCATGAATGTCGTTGTCGTAGAGGTTGGGTCGAGTTG